>JABFOX010000160.1:0-20324 GCA_022817665.1 Axea sp. ZL-2020
AAGAGAAGAAATATTTAAACTGCTGGAGTGCAATGATCCTTTTCCAACACTTAAGAGCATGCAAGAATCTGATGTTTTGCAAAAGATTATCCCAAAAGAAGTAAAATGCGAAATTCTGTCTTCGTCATTTCTTTTCGGCACTGATGCGCTAGTAAAATTAGCGTTACTCCTTAGGACCACCAAAAATGACAGGCTAAGTCTTGGAGAATATGTAAGCAAGTTTCTACGTCTTTCGAACAAGCAAAAGAAAAAGCTGTCATTTTTACTATCCAACAATATCAAAACAGAACTCTCAGAAAAAGAGCAAAAAAAAATACATATCTTTATTTGGTAGAGAATTATATTGTGCTTTAGTGAAAATTTGTGGTGTTGAGTTGGGAGAAAATGGTGATAAATACATTTCGTTTGCTAACACATTCAATATTCCAAAATTTCCTTTATCTGGCGATGAATTATTAAGTATAGGTCTCCAGCCAGGAAAAAGTTTTAGTAGGAGCTTGGAGTTGCTAAAACAACATTGGGAAGATAGCTCCTACACTTTAACAAAAGAGGAGCTGGTGCTTTATGTTAAGAGCCTACTTTAACTTGCTTTCCGTCTGTTCAATGAATGTATACTTACAGTATTAGTGTGATTCATCGAGAAATTAGGTGTGTATTCTTTTTTAGCTTTTTCTGTTAATTGGTATTCGTTTACTCCTCCTTGAGTTTTATTACAGATTCCCTGATCTGTAAATAAAAATTTATCTCTTATGCTTGATGTCAGTCGTAACTCTTGAATCTTATCTGAAAAAAATCTCAGTCTAGCTTCTACTAGCTCTTTCACAACAATTTCTTTAAGTAATTCTCCTGAGTTATTATTATTATTTTTGCTATTAAAACTGTGGAAGATAGAGTCTACAATCTTATTTACCCCCTCTTTTTGTTTGTTAAATTCTAATTCTTTTAAGCATTTTCTAACAGAATTTGACAACTTGGTTTTTAAAGTGTCATCTTGTAGTTCTTTACCTACATTTTCTCCAGTGTTACAATGTTCGTTGACAACTTCTTTAACCTTAGCTTCTATGATCTCCCTTGCAGACTCCGCTAAATTATTTTCTAACAATCTGAGCAATCTACTGGTTTCGAATTTGCCATTGCCTTGATTTGATAGAGATTCTATGGCTTTATCAAGTACGTTATGACAAAAGTGTTTTTCTTTGAATTCAGGAAAACCTTTTTTTAACTCCTCGTTTTTCCTAGATAAAAAGTTATTGAGATTCGTATTATTCTTCTTCAGGTTCAAGATTTCTGAAAACTTTGATTGAGTTGATTTCATAGAACCAGTAGTTGATTTTGCAGTAGATACTGTACTCTCTGCATCTGGCTATTGAACCTTTGTTTGTCCTTTTGGAACATTCCCATTTCTTGACTTTTCTTTCGCATTTTGTTGTCCATGATCAGTTGTTGAACTTTCAATCTGTTGATTTTTTAATTTCAAATTTTCATCAAGTGTTTTTGTACACTCTCCAATAGACGATATTGCAATACTTCTTACTATTTCTAGTTCTGAATTCAGATGTTCAACTTGTTCTTGTAACCTAATATTCACACTTAATCATAGAGCTTCGTTTTCATGACCTAAGTCACTGACTTTATTTTCTAATTCAGTATTTTTGTTTTTAGCCTGCCACAATTTATCAGTCTATGATTTCAGTGTAGCCACTAATTTGCCAGCTTGACATTGTTGATTCAATTCAATTAATTTATCCTCCTTGTCTTTTAACCTACTCTTAAGTTTTATTATTTGTGCTTGCAGACTTTCATTATCTTTCCTCGTAGCTTCAATTTCGTCTCCTTGCTCTCTTATTATCATGTATTGATCAAATATAGTTTTCTGTTGTTCATCAACTTTATCCTGCATTGCTTTTATATCTTGCTTGTATTTGGTTAGTTCCTCTTCTCGCTCGCCTGCATCTTCTGTAAGTCTCTTATAACTCTTTTCAAATCCTTCAATTGTAGATCATAATTCTCTATTTTCTTCTTTTAAGGAAGCATTTTATAAACGTTCAAGTTCTAATTCCTGATCTATGCCCTCCAGCTGTTCTTTTAATGCTTCATCATCTTCCTCTGTTATGAATGCTACTCCATTAGTCTGAACCCCTCCATCTTTGTTTATCACTACAATTTGGATCTCTTTCTCTACAACTTCAGGTTTGAAGTCAACTTGAACACTCCATCTATTGTCTTAAAAGCATTAGTTTGAACTTCATTATTTGCAGTAGTTTTATCGTAGTACAAAATATTTTCTGCCCATTTTTCCATTTCTTGGGCAATATTCGTCCAATCGTTTTTAGGTATAACCAAGCATACACAGTAGACCATCTGTATTTTTTGTCCTTTTGCTTAACATTAATATGTTAAGTAATAACTAACTATAAATAAGCTTCTACGTCATACCGCCGCGGTATCGCTTAGCATAGATCCCGCTAACACGTAGCGGGATGACACCCTCCTAGTAGAAACGTTTTTGTAATTGCAACATTCGTGCAATCTTTAACCATAAATATTAAGAAATTTACCAAACAAAAAAAAAGGCAAAAGAAACCCTGTTGGTGGTTGGCTATTTACTATGTACTAAAATATCGGCGTTTTTTTATTCTAAAACGCTTGATTAAGAGCAATTTAGCTGCTTTTAACTTGCAACTAACCTACACTGCAAGTGTTTAAGAAATTTACTAAGCAGGAAAAAAGGCAAAGAAACCTCGTAGTAGCTAGCATTCAATTTCTTCCTTGTCAATTTGACGTTTTTTGCTGTCTTAAACGTTTTGTAAGCCTTTACCTTTTTATATAGGTAAAAACCTAAAATTTTTAAAGACATGCGATGCACGTAGTGCGAAAAATTAAATATGAGACGCCAAATACCCTAAGTTTTTTGTCATTAACCTGCACAGATTGCGAAGATAAATAAATAACTTCAGTTTCATGATAAAGGAGCTGGTGGAGTTTGTCAAGCAAATTTTTAACCCTGTCTCCTTGCCATAATGTTCATATCGATAGAAAAGCAAAAGAATAGAATGAAATATCAAGTGATATCCTCTATAATTAAATTTTTTGAATGAAGAGATGACGATTCGTGTAGGAATTAATGGTCTGTGGTAGAATAGGCAGAGGCGTATTGCGTGCTATTTTCGAAATAGAAGAATATAGCAAACAAATAGAAGTTGTAGCTGTGAATGGATCGCTCAGTGCAAAGCAGCATGCACATTTGATTAAATATGATTCTGTTCATGGCAAATTCAGTGGTGATATTGATTTTAATGAGTCTCAAAATTGGCTATCCATAAATGGCAGAAAGTTTTCTTTATATAGAGAACGGAGCCCTGAAAATATTCCTTGGAATGTTGATGTAATACTTGAATGTAATGGTGCATTTAACAAGCGTGAAGAAGCAATAAGGCACAATGCAGAGAAAGTGATTGTCTCTGCTCCAGTTCCAGATACTGATGTAACTATAGTTTATGGTGTGAATAATGATATGCTCAAAAAAGAGCATAAAGTAATATCAGCAGGTTCTTGCACTACAAATTGCCTGGCTCTAATTGTGCAGGTTCTACACTCCAAACTAGGTATAAAAAGCGGTTTTATGACTACTATACATGCCTATACGAATGATCAAAATGTCCTTGATGGTAATCATAAAGATTTGCGTAGAGCAAGAGCTTGCGGAATATCTATGGTGCCAACTACAACCGGGGCAGCAAAAACAATTGCTTCTATAATTCTAGATGGCACTGCCGTCAGAGTTCCGGTTAGCAATGTTTCTATGGTTGATTTTAAATTTACGACTGATAAGAAAGTGACCGTTAAAGAAATAAATGAAATGTTTAAGGATGCAGCTCTCTCCTCTAGGTCATTCCATCGCGTGACGCTGGAATCTAATTTCTGGATCCCAGTGTCAGCTACTCGGATGACATCGGAGAGCACTGGGATGACATCAGAGGGTACTAAGATGACAGAGGGTTATCCAATGTCAAATGTACTTTCTATATGCACGGAACCTTTAGTTTCAATAGACTTTGTGCATAACCCTTATAGCGCAATTGTGGATTTAACTGGTACATATGTTACAGGCGACATCTGTAGAGTTGCAGCGTGGTATGACAATGAGTGGGCTTTTTCGCTGAGAATGTTAGACATAGCATTATTGAGCCATAGTAAAGTATGAATGGAAACCCAAACAAATATGCTTCATTTTGTGAGCACTTTGTGGAACTCAGAAAAAGAGTTATCTTTTGCTTTCTATTTTTTTGCGTTGCTTTTGGTTTTTGTTACTACTTTAAGGAAAATATATACCGTTTTTTACTTGCACCTTTAATAGAAGCAACAAAAGATAGCGAAGGTTTTTCTTTAATTTACACAGACTTAACAGAGGCATTTTTTGTGTATCTTAGAGTTGCAATAATGAGTGCACTTTTGTTTTCCTTTCCTGTGTTTGCATGGCAATTCTATATGTTCTTAGCACCTGGGTTATATAAAAGTGAAAGGGCAGTGTTGTTGCCATACTTAATTGCAACACCGGTTTTATTTGTAACGGGAGCTACTGTAGTCTATTACTATATATTTCCTTTAGCCTGGAAGTTTTTTATCAACTTCGAACACAGTGGTAAATCCTTTGATATACCGATAGAGTTTATGCCATCAGTTAGCGAATATTTAGACCTCGTTCTCCAATTTATGTTTGCATTTGGCACTGCATTTCAAATTCCAGTCATACTCACATTGATGGTGAGAGTGGGGTTACTGACTACACAAAGTTTGTCAAGTAAACGCAAAATCGCGATAGTGGTAATTTTTATTATCGCTGCAATCTTAACTCCACCTGATGTATTAAGCCAAGTAGGGCTTGCAATACCTATGCTGGTATTATACGAGCTGTCTATTCTGATATGTAGGTATATTGAAAAAAAGAAGACAAAGGTTTGAATAAATATTCTTGACTTTTTTTATGGAATATGTGATAATTAAATTTTGGGGTATAATATGGATTTAAAACAGTGGGAAAGGATATTAAGTATAATAAATGATGATAGCGGTTTGAGTGGTAATGACGTAGTTGAAAAAATAAAAAAGGAACTACAAGAAAAAGACTTAATGGTGTATCAAGAGTGGGAGGAGAAAATTTTGACATAAATCACCAATTCAGCCAGCCAGACGAGTATAACATGGATGAATTCACATTGTTGCATCTAGCAGCTAGCTGGTGTACTGACGAAAAGGTAGTACAAGCTCTATTAGACAAAGGGGCTAAGGTTAATGTGCAAGGTAAACATTGGTGTACTCCTTTACATATGGCTGATATATCTAACGATACAGAAATAAGAGAAGCTCTATTAAAAGCAGGCGCTGATCCTGATGTAAAGAGTTTTCTCGACAAAACTCTAAGATAAAAAGATGAAGAAAACAACCAAGTAATCACTAAAGCAATAAAAACTGGTATTGCTTTTGGTGCCATAGCTGCGCTGGCAGTCGGAATTGTTGCTGGCGTTATTACATATGCAGTATTAAAACCTAGTAATAAACTAGATGAACCAGACTCAAACAAAGTAGCAAGTGTTGCTCATAACGCGTTATGAGTACTTTGGATATTTATAATAAATATGATCTCTAAATACTAATATATAATACTTAAAGAGATACTTTAACACTTCTTCTTAAGTGCTAATCTGGAGGTTTGACAAGTTGCTGTTTAAAAGATTGGGAAGTAGTTTTATTAGCATTGAAAATTACATAATATACATTATGTAAAGAAAGCAAAGTTTTGTATTGACAAACCAGAAGCTGTACAGATCTATATTTTTAATAATCAAGATGATTATAGGAAATATGGTGCTCTAATTCCGAGATTTGCTGGACATCAGAGTATGATTGATAAGTCTGGGGGAATGGCATCTGGAGAAATCCTGATGTGCTATAAAACTGCTTATATGGATAATGTTTTAGCCCATGAATTGGGTCACGTATTTCAATTCAAGTTTTCCCCAACAAAAGTAAGAGAATTGGACTATGTAAATGGTCAGCTGATGGCAAATGCAATTGGACTTGAGGTAGAAGAAAAAAATTATAAAGCTATTTGCAAGCAGATGGGTGTAGATGAATATGAAGACCGTGGATGGATATTTAGTTTTAAATACCAAGGTACAACTTATAGTATATACAGCAAGGGCTTTTCAGAAGAAGAGAAATTTCAATTTATTCAAGATATAAAGAACTCTCATGAATCGCTCGTTAGTGAATGTGATGGATTGGGAAATGAGAATACAGCTTTATCGATTTACGTTGATGAAAATAAGGAGATAAGTCGAATGTTTTTTCGTAATCCAGACAAGAATATATCAAAATGGTTAGATAAGACACTCATAAGCAGAAGTAAGCCTGAAGAAGATGTGGATGACACAGCAGGAAAAGAGCCTGAACCAGAATCAACCGAAGAGGATACTCAGCAACCCAGTAATTTCTTATCCAATATTTTTTCAGCAATTAAATCCGTTATTGATTCTATCTCATCACTCTTTTCATGGCTATTTTGGTCTAAAGAGGAAAAACCTGATGACAATCTTTCTTTGTTTAAGCTCGATGCTAATGAGTTAGACCACAACGTTAAGCCTGATGCTAATGAGTTAGGTTACGATGTTAGAGATCACTTATCAGACAATTATAATCATTATGATGAGTTCATGTAGTGAAACTATTTTATAGCCACCTCCCTACCCTTTTTAGTTGTTCAGCAAATATAGAGAGGCTAAAGGGAGTGGTATTACTTAAACAACTAGATAAAAAATTAGGTGGATCATTCTGAAATTCTTGCATTTTTGGTCATGTCGAACCAAATTTCTTTTTCACACCACCTTTTAAGCCACCGATGGCTTTGTTAGTTTTTGTCATAATGCGATCAAACACTCCCAATAGCCTCTTTAATAGGTTTGGAGTTAGCGAAGAGATAAAATCAACAGATACGTTATTGTTTTTGTCATCACCACTTGCTTTATAGTCTATTGAAACAATTCCCCTACTTTTCCCGCCAGTAAGAAGTTTCCCAATTATAGGGATTTTTAACAAAGATTTATTAATTGAATATGCTGGTATTACCTGTCCTTCAACTTGGAATTTATAATTTCTAATGTCGAGCTTACCGCTAGTGCTAATGCCTAATTCCGACCCTTCAAGCCAAGATTCTTCAATTTCGATAGAGCCATCTTTGTATGAGAAAGGTACATTGCATTTATAAAAGTATACACCTTCATCCTTTATAGCATTTACAATACCAGGAAGCGAAGACATCGATAATAAAGTAGTGAGTAGTGGAGCATCTTTGATATAAAAATTACTAATAGATAACATGCCATAATGTTCTTTATTTTCTCTTTGAGGAGATAGATAAAGAGAAAGTTTACCATTTTTGACTGATTTACTAATGCCTAAGGAACGCGAAAGTATACCTGCATTATCCGCATATATTTCGAGCCCTATTCCACTGTATTCAGCTAGTATGTTGCTGCTATCTTCTAGAAACTGTCCTGTAAATTGACTTCCATTGCAATTACCTTTAGTACAGGTTACATTCAGCTTAGCATTTTTGATAACGACGCCTTCTTTCATAATTACATTGTCAACATTCATACTAATTTCTATATCTTTGTTTAATCCATTATTGTTTTTGCCAAGCAAGCCTAAAATATCACTCAAATTAATTTTCTCACCATAAATAGTTATGGCATTTTTCTCCTTACCTGATTCTATCTCTACACTAAGGTCATTATCTGGTAATTTAAAGTTGCTAGAATTTAAGTATAAATTTCCATTTTCTACTCTTCCGCTGAATTTTATATCTAGGTCATTTCCTACAACATCTAATTTGTCTATTAACAATTCACCTGCTCTTTTTAACCTTGTAGAAAACAAAATTTTATTGTGATCTTCAAAACGATTTTTCCACCCAAAATAACTTGAACGTGATTCAAGCTCTGATAAATCCATATTACCATTAACATGCCCCGTCTTATCTTGATTTATTACCGATTCTATATTTGCATTAACATAGCCACCTATATTTTCATCAAAATCAAGTATTTGAGCGGGTAAATCTCCGGTCAAATTCCAGGCAAAACTTTCATTCCTATTGCTACTTTTCAGGTCAAATAATAGCTGTGTGTTATTCACCATACCACTACCATTTAAATCTATAAAGTCACTGCCAAAACTAAGCTTAATGTCATATTTACCAAGACTTGCATTATAGACGGCCAAATTATCAATTTCAGAATGAAAATTTGCCGAGAAGTCGACTTTTTTGTCATCAGCATTTAGATTAAAAATGCGAAAATTAAATACAGATTTTGCCATTCCACTTACTTTATCCCTTTCAACCTTCACCACATCATCCAGCTTAAATCTTATAGGCTCATATAAACCATACGCATCACTTACAGCTTGGCCATTAATGGTTAGAACTGAATTTTCCTCATTGAGAGATTTCATTTCAATATCACCACCATTAATAGTGAAACTCTGAAATTTAGCGCTATTTACAGTAATCTCAAGATCGTTATTCTTGATGATCAAATCACCCTTTAATTCCTTTACTTGCTCAAAATCTTCATCAAATTTTACGCTACCGTTTTCTATATCAGCAACTACTACGATATCTGACAGATCGTCATTAAACAAATTGTTAATTTTGCCATTGAAGCTTACAATGGTATTTGAAACATCCCCATTAATATTATCACAATACCAGCTTCTAAATTTACTATTCACTACACCATCTGGTACATAAGTACATAAATCCTTTGCAGCAAACTTACTAATATTAATTCTAAGCAAAGCATGACTTGTACTAAAGTTCATTTTGCCTATTAAAGAGAGATACGTGTCATTTAACTTAAAATGAAAGTTTTTTACACTAATAATTCCATCACTATATGTTAAATTTATATTTACATTAGTTAAGGCCAAATTTTTGTTCAAATAATTTTCTGTATTCAATACGTATATATTTCCATCTACAAATTTATCCTTTTTATTAATTTTCACTGAGAAGCTCCCTTTGAATCCTATATTTTTGTCCAAATTGTAGCTTTTAACTAATGTAGAAAACTTGTTCAATAGTCCCAATTTTAGATCATAAAATGTCCCGTACACATTTAGCGAATTGTTGCGATTTTTTATCGTAATTGATAAATCATCCAACAATCCCTTTCCATCTTTTGTATTCACATGAATATCTAAAACATTAAAATCTTCCCCCTTCCCTATATACAATTTATCAATAAAAAATTCATCTTCCGTGCCTTTATTAATAGCGATGTTAGTAAATTCAAATTTTGAATCCGCATTTAAGTCAAAAAAAAATTCCCTTATTGTTTTTAATAGATTTTTTGCACTGCTTTCTGTCATCTTGAAATTCTTCCCTGTCATCCCAGCACCCGTCCTTGTCATCCCAGTGCTTGACAATGGGATCCATGTTTCTTTTTTTCTAGATTCCAGCGTTACGCGCTGGAATGACACCGAAGGAAGGTGGTTATCACTTAAATAATGATTATCCAAAAGGTCTAATGAGTTTTGCGGATTAACATTAGTTTCTTCTCTTTTGATACATACATGCACATTATCAGCTGAAACCTGAGAGAGATTTGTGCTAGCTTTAAATAAGGAACTTAACTTAAAATGTACAAAAAGCTCAGGAACTTTTATAGTAAAATTAGGGTTTGCTATTGCCAAATCTGTAATGACTAAATACGGATTTTTGCCATCTTTCTGCCAAACAACTGAGGTATTCTCCATATTAACGCTTGAGCCAACAAATATTTTTGATATTTTATGTTTAACATAAAAATTAATATAATTAATATTGATTTCTAAAGGACTCTCACCCTTAAAAAAGACAAATAAGCAGAATACGAACAATAGAACTATGGAAAGTGATATAGTGATTTTTTTAAGCATCGATTATTGCTTTTCTTGCTAAACTATCAGCCTCCTCATTATACTTATCGCCACTGTGTGCTTTAACCCACTTCCAATCAATTTCGTGTTGTGAAGCAACGTCGTCTAGCTCTTTCCACAATTCCATATTTTTTACTGATTTTTTATTACTTGTTTTCCAGCCATTCATTTTCCACTTATTTATCCACTCTGTTATGCCATGTTTAACATAAAGACTATCCGTATATAAATTAATATTACAAGAAAATTTCAATACTTTCAGCCCATTAATCACCCCTGTTAACTCCATTTTATTGTTTGTGGTATTTTCTTCTCTACCATAAATGTCTTTTCTATAATCTTGAAATAATATGATAGCTGCCCATCCTCCTGCTCCAGGATTACCAGAACATGCCCCATCTGTATATATTGTCACTTCTTTTTTACTCATCTTTGTTTATATCGGTTAACAAAGTATATAGTTGCTTTTATGAAAGCACAATTTCTAAAGGTAGTTTAAGCTGCACCTTTAAATTTTATTATAGAAACAAAAAAAAGTGTGACAACGAGCATTACCAAAAGGAAAAGGAAAAAATAGTTTTTATGTTTCTGCCGTTCTTTCATAACTAAAATAAATCAATAGAACAAAAAATAATACTGGCGAATAGGGAAAATAGATAAGAAATTGAATAAGAAAACATTTGTTTCTGTGAATTGTGGTTCTTGAATCTGAGAATTGATATAGCGTACCAAATAAAGATGCAACCTGCAAAAATTGCCATGCTTAGATAAAGTAAAGCCTTTTTCAAAAATAGAGCTGGAAGCAAGCTGGTTAATACCAGCAACACACTATAAATTAATATATATTTTCTTGTTTTTTCCGGACCATAAACAATATTGAACATTGGAATCGATGCTCTTGCATAGTCTTCGGACTTATTTAAAGATAGGGCCCAAAAGTGTGGTGGAGTCCATATAAAAATTACTAAAAATAAAATGAAACTTTCCCAACTGACAGAATTAGTCACAGCTGCCCAGCCAATCATTGGAGGAAAAGCACCCGCTGCACCACCGATAACGATATTCTGCGGAGTACGCCTTTTTAGCCAAATTGTATATACGAAAACGTAAAATAATATACTAACTGCAAGCAAAGCAGCAGAAATATAGTTTACTGCTATTGCCATGATAAATACTGACAATATTCCAAGAGTTATACCAAATTCAAGCGCACTTTCTGCAAGAACTCTGCCTGAGGGTATAGGGCGGTTTTTTGTCCTTTTCATGAGCAGATCTATGTCTCTGTCATACCACATATTTATAGCACCTGCAGATCCTGAGCCAAGAGCAACACATATGATAGATATTAGTGCTAGAAAAGGGTGCATACTACCTGGTGCAGTAACCATACCAGCAACTGCAGTAAATACCACAAGATACATTATCCTTGGCTTCAGCAAACGCCAAAAATCCAGTATTGTTGATTCAACATTTAGCAAAACACTTGTGTACATTCTATTTTACCACTGGTGGATTTTCGAAAGTATGAAAAGGTGGTGGTGAAGATACCGTCCATTCCAAGGTGTCACCTTCCCAAGGATTATCTCCAGCTTTTTTGCCCCATTTAAAGAGATGTATAACTATAAACACAAAAAACATAACTGAAACAAAGGACATATATGAGCCAATTGAGGATATATAATTCCAAGGGATAAATGCATCAGGATAATCAGGTATACGCCTTGGCATGCCAGCTAATCCTAAGAAATGTTGAGGTAAAAAAGTGATATTGGTACTAATAAAAGTAAGCCAAAAGTGAATTTGACCTAAGCGCTCATTATATTGTTTACCCGACATTTTACCAATCCAATAATAAAAGCCAGCAAAAGCTCCAAATAATGCAGCAAGTGACATGACATAATGGAAGTGAGCAACAACATAGTAGGTATCATGCAGAAGCTTATCTATTCCACCATGAGAAAGAATTATTCCCGTTATGCCACCGCCAACAAACATGAAAATAAAACCTAGTGCAAATAGCATAGGGGTCTTAAACTCAATTGCTCCACCCCACATAGTTGCAATCCAACTAAAGACTTTTACACCAGTTATAACACCGATAAAAATTGTGGTAGTGCTGAAAAATGCAGCAGCGTCAGCACTAAGCCCAACAGTGAACATATGATGAGCCCAAACCATAAAGCCAAATACTGCTATACCTATCATTGCATAAACCATCCCTATGTAACCAAATACAGGTCTGTGAGAAAAAGTTGATACAACCTGACTTATGATGCCAAATGCAGGAAAAATAATTACGTAAACTTCTGGATGACCAAAAAACCAAAATAGATGTTGAAATAACACAGGATCTCCGCCACCGGCAGGATCAAAAAAGGAAGTACCAACATTTCGATCAGTAAGAAGCATAGTTATAGCACCGGCAAGCACTGGTAAAGCAACAATCAACATAAATGCTGTTAGTAAGACAGACCAAACAAACAGTGGCATCTTAGTTAATGACATGCCTTTTGCGCGCATGTTAAATATAGTAACTATAAAGTTAATTGCCCCAACAATTGACGACATACCAGCAACATGAAGTGCAAGTATAGCAATGTCAACTCCTGCACTTGGATGAGACATTACCTGTGATAAAGGTGGATATAAGGTCCAACCTGTACCTGGACCTTCACCAATAAACACTGAGAGAATGAGCAAAATAAAAGATGACACTAACAACCAAAAACTTAAATTATTCATACGAGGAAATGCCATATCTGGTGCGCCAATCATAAGAGGTACAAACCAGTTACCAAATCCTCCCATTAGGGCTGGCATTATCATAAAAAACACCATTATCAATGCATGCCCTGTAACCATTACGTTATATAATTGATAATTATTGTTAAGTATATTAATGTGAATTAGCTGAGTGCGAATAATCACCGATAATAATCCACCAATAATTCCAGCTAATATGGAAAAAATAATGTACAGTGTCCCTATGTCTTTATGATTAGTGGAAAACAACCAACGCTTTATGCCCTTTGGTACGTCACTCATATCTATACTCCAAATTTAACTCACTAATTTTCTATTTTCAATCCACTTGTTAAAATCTTCTTTGCTTACTGCTTCAACAACAATTGGCATAAATCCATGGCCTTGACCACACAATTCATAGCACTGCCCGTAATAAACACCAGACTTTTTGATATTAAACCACGCCTCATTCAGCCTACCTGGTATCGCATCAATTTTTACACCAAAAGCCGGTACTCCCCAGCTGTGTATCACATCTCCTGCTGTAACTTGTAAACGAACGTTAGTATTAATGGGTAAAACGATGTTGTTATCAACAGAGAGTAGCTTTAAATCTCCTTCGATAAAGTCTTCTTTTCCCTTAATATAACTATCAAATGACACACCTTGATATTCTGGATATTGGTAGCTCCAATACCATTGATGGCCAATAACTTTTAGTGTTATATCAGCTTTCGGTATTTCTTCCTGTAGCTTCAGTAATTTAGCGTTTTCAAAGGCTAATATACCAACAATAATCGTTGGTATAACAAACCAAACACTTTCTAAAAGGACATTGTGGTTAGTTTGGCTTACGTTTGCCACTTTGCTTTTACGAAAGCGAAATACTACATAAGCAAGCAGCGCCCACACAAAAAGCATTACTGCAATCATCACAACCATTACAAACGAATGTGACCTAGCTACAGCCTCCATTACTTCAGTTGCAGGAGCAGGAAATCCAAATTGCCAGGAAGTAGGAGCAGAGGCAACAGATATATTTGAGTAAAATATTATCAATAGTGCAAATAACTTCACCATATCTTTTGTTTGTTTGCTATAAAACTAAACGATATACTGTATAATAGTATATATAAACTTACTATGCAAATAGAGATTAGCGGTGGTTAATAATTTTTTAGCATTCAACAAGTATAATAGTACAATACTAACTTGAGTAAAAAAAGCATTTACATAAATCTATTGTAAGTAAAAATATTATAATATTTTAAATTAAGTATTTACTTTAAGCAAATTCTATAATAAGTTTAATGGTGTCTGTTATTGCTAATAACCCTCTAGCCTCACACCTAAAAGCAGTAACAGACACTATTAAACTTTATGACAAGTTTATAATTTGTAAGATCAAAATCTTACAAGTTCCTTTATTTTATTATACATTGCAGTTTGTTAATTAACTTTTAATGCCTATGGTAGCGTTATAGCTTGGACCAAAAGGTTATACATTATGGAATAATAATTATAAAAAACACACTATATTTGTATACCATACAAACTTGTATCTTGAAGAAAGCATCTAATGTTTTAAGCTTAAGCGTTAGATGGAGAATAGAGGAACTCTGAGTGCGTACTTAGATATAAAATCTGTAAAAAAGATAAGAGCTCCCTTCTCAAAAGTATAGGCTGAACGGTACCGTAAAAAGACCTAAATGGTTCTAATTCTGTATTCATAAGACTAGCCTTACTCTTCACTTTAAATGGTAATGTATGGAGTTATATATGATCAACAACTTTTTAGGCATAGACGTATCGAAAGATCGCTTTGATGTCTTTCTCTCATTCATAAGTAAAAAAGGGAAACGTGAAACTAGAAAAAGGAGTTTTAAAAATGATAATCATGGATTTCAAGGTCTGCTGAGTTTTCTACAAAAGCATAACGCAGGAGAAGTAAAGGCATGTACGGAATCCACTGGTTGCTACAGTGAAGCTTTAGCTGAATTTATACACAATGCTGGACATTTTGTTAGTGTAGTAAATCCTTATTGCATAGAATCTTATGCAAGGAGTAAACTTGTACGACAAAAGAATGATCAAACTGATGCAGAAATTATTGCTGATTATTGCCAAAGGCAGGAACTAACTCGCTGTGCACCACCTTCTCCTGAAGAGAAAAAATTAAAACATCTTTATCGTTGCTCGGCTGCGTTAAAAAATGAATTGACATCAGTAAATAACCACTTAGAAAAAAAAGAGAGACTGCCCAAAGAAGTCGCAATTGCTTGGGAAGACCTTGCAATAAATATAACACAAAAAATAGAAACAATAAAAAGCTCCATACGTGAACTATTAAAGCAACACAAAGAGTTATTGAAAAATTTTCAACTTTTATTAACTATTCCAGGAATAGGAGAGGAATCAGCAATAGCTATTTTAGCTGAACTTCCTTACATAAAGGATTTTAGAGATGCCAGGCAATTGGCAGCATATGCAGGAGTTATACCACGAAATATGACGTCAGGTTCATCTGTATATGCCAAACCCAGATTAAGTAAATCAGGTTCACAAACATTACGTAAGGCACTTTTCTTTCCTGCTATAGTAGCTAAGAATTACAATCCTATCATTATTAGTTTCTGCCAGAGATTAAAGGAAAAGGGTAAACATAATATGGCTATCGTTGGTGCTGCAATGCGTAAGTTGCTCCATATCGTTTTTGGTATTCTTAAATCCAGAAGTGCTTTTAATCCTGAGCATATTAAAAACTACAGGACTAAGAAATTGAGCGAAGGTTTAATGGTTTAAAATCAAAAAATGCTACCATCCGATCTTATATAAAATAGTATTTTATATAAATTTATTTAATATAGTTGGTTAATGTATATGTTGATAAGTAAATTAGTTATTTATATATACAAGCAGAAACTTACTTATCAACATATACATTAACTATACCGCTACAAAGTTGGAAGTACTTTTTGATTTTACAATACAGCTTTTGAAATTCAGTTTTTATAATTTTCTTGTTGACTGGCGAAACGGTATCTTTTTTCATTCTGCATAGCTGAGTTACTAGATTCTGCAAACGAAATCTTTAGAGAAGCCAAATGGGCAAAGTTTCATGAAGGTCTTTCGCCAAAACAAGGCAAAATACGCTAAAATTCTTGATTTGACAAAAAAATATTCAATTATGGACGTTTTATAAATATGTTCATCTTCTCTCCTATTACATTTTTGCCTACAGAACCTAGAAAATTTTGGAATTTATATGCATAATTAGACAAGTAGTTTTTAACACATAACTCAAAAGACGGCGCGTTGTATGTTGCAAAGAGTTAGGGAATCATGGACAATTGAAAATGTTATGTTGCTAGGAGAAATAGAAATCGACAATGATTATGGAGATTATTAGGTTTAGGAAATTGTACTTATGAAAGTGTTAGGCATTCTGCCGGTAAATATGTTAAACAACAAGCAAGCACTGATGGAGTTGAAAGTTTTTGGGTTGTTCTAAAGCATGGTACATTTCATCACTTCAGTGTTAAATATTTAAATCGCTATGTAGATGAATTTTCAACTGGCATAATACGTTTACATGGACTTCAATGAATATTTTAATACATATGGTCCGAAGTTCGGAAAAGGACCACATATTTTGAGCCAACTATATGAATGAAAAGAAAGTTAAAATAAATGCTTCTTTTAACGAATTAATGCTTGCTAGTTTAGGGAAAAAACCAAACAAATAAAGTTCTCTAATTGCACATGAGTCAACAATAATTTTTATACAAATCAAAATAGCATATTTCCTCCATAATCTTTAATAATTTTACATAGATTAAAGTAGCAAGCTTCCATGGTTCTCTCCACGATCTGATATGGCTAGTCTGTATTTTAGACAAGCCGCACTATACTTGTTAGGAGGAAGTGGACGGCAACATGTTGTTTACGAAGTCTAAGCTTCACTCTATAATCTTGCTTATCCCTTCCATCGGCATTACTACCTTGAGTAAAATTATTGTTTCATGCTCCTCCTACATTTTCTAATAACAAAATTCTGTTTTATTGACTAACATTCTATGCATAATTACAGCTAATTTTCTTGCTAATGCTACAATTGCTTTTTTCATCCCCTTTTTCTTTGCAACCCAGCTTCTCAACTTAAAATTTTTCCTACTGATTGTAAGTAAGACTTGTGCAGCTTCATATAACATACTTCTACATTCCATGGGACCCATTTTTGATATACTACCATGTCGATCAACTTCTCCAGAAGCGTACTTTCTTGGGCTCAACCCCATATAAGCTCCAACTGTATAAGATGTTTCAAACCTATATGGATCATCTATTGCAGCTTTATATGTCATTGCTACTATAACACCAACTCCTGGGACCGTAGTTAATAATTCTCATCTTTTCTGCTTTGCTCTAAAAGTATTTTGTCAAGTTTTCTTATTGATTCTTCTATTGTTTTTAAGCTATATAGTAATGCTTCAATCGAACTCCTACTGATTTCATCCACATGATTTATTGTCTCTTGTATTCTTAAAGCAAAAGTTTCAAATTTTGATCTTTTACCGACCATGTATCTTCAATAACCCTCTTATTGTTCCAATAATTTGCTGTTTGCTGCATATTACTACCTTCTACTTCCAAGTGCTACTTTAATTTGGCAAGATTCATCTGATTTTACTAACACTTCTTTGTATAGCCCAACTATCATCATTTGTGCTATACCTCTTGCATCATTTTTGTCATTCTCTTGCAGATAATGCTGCTGCCATATGCCTTGCATCTACACAAACTATCGGTAATCCAAAACTCCTTAATTCTTTGCACATTGATATTGGTAGCTGTCCACTTTCTATCCCTATTACTTCATATCTTTTGTCTTGGTCAAGCAGGCACTTAGCTATTGCGTCACTCTCGCTTGCAACAACTTCTTCTTTAACAATTTTTCCTTTCTCATCAATGATACTAATAAAAGTTTCTTTGAGTGAGACATCTAATCCATTATAATATTTCATGAGACTACTCCTACTGTAAAAGTTTAAATTGTTTTTGAAGAACTTATCCTACTGAATTCGTTACTTCGTGCTAAAATAATGGAGTATGTCTCTCCATCATTCAACAGCAGTTACAGTATGTTGTTTTGCCTGTAAAGGCTCCTCTTCGTTATCCTGGCAGTAAGAGTCGTGCTGTTTCCCAAATCATTAATTAATATCTTATTGCATTAATAATTGTTCTGATATTGTGCTTTCTTGGCCGCCCTATCTTTCCTTGTGCAACATGTGGCTCCAAAATTTCCCATTCCTTATCGCTTATATCACTTGGATACAAGTTTCCCTCCTATTTTTTACTTACACTATCATATTCTTTTCCTCATTCCTTTTCAAGACATGCTCTTAGAGAGAGGTCTGTTAAGTCGTGTTTACCTTCATGGGCCGGAAGTGGGAGTAAATTTTAACTTTTAAGGATTTAACATGTATGAAAACCTGTACGCGGTCTAAAAGACATGGTAGAGTAGATATAATTTATATAGAAAATATGTGCGTAAGTCCATATTATAACTTAAAATGCAGACGTTAACATAAAAATTATATAGAATGCTCATGATTCCAACTATAGCAATTTTAAGTGGTGGGTTTTCTTGTGAGAGAGAAGTGTCGCTTATGAGCGGAAAAGCAGTAAAGAAGGCGCTTGATAGCCTTTCATATAATGCAATAGAAATAGATGTTGACAGCAACATTGCTGAAAAGCTTAAAAAAATTAATCCCAACCTTGCTTTTATCGCTCTGCATGGACCTTATGGTGAAGATGGCTGCATTCAAGGTTTATTGGAGATTTTAGGTATAAAATATACACACTCAGGAGTTATGGCTTCTGCTGTTGCTATAAATAAAGTGATGTCAAAACATATATTTCGATCCCTTAGTATTGACACTCCAAAAGGTTATGTAATTAGCCGAGAAGATCTACTAAAAAATAATATTAAAATCGATTATCCGTACGTTTTAAAACCAATTAACGAAGGTTCTAGCATTGGAGTACATATGATTTTCTCGCATGAGGACTACTTGAAGCTAAAAGATGGCAATTCTACCATCATGGAAAGAATGATCATAGAAGAATACATACCGGGCATAGAGTTACATACTGCTGTATTGCTAGATGAAGCAATTGGCACTATGGAAATACGACCAAAAAATAAATTCTATGATTATGAAGCAAAGTATACAGATGGATTTGCAGAACATATATTTCCTGCTGAAATTCCTGACAATATATATAAAATGACCTTGGAACACGCACTGAAAATTCATCAATTTTTAGGCTGTAAAACTATTTCCCGCTCAGATTTCCGTTATAATCCCAAAAATAACACTTTAAAAATGCTTGAGATTAATACACATCCTGGCTTTACTGAGTTATCGTTAGTGCCAGAAATTGCAAAATTGGTAAAAGGAATCAATTTTAACGAATTAGTTAAAATTATTATTGAAGATAGTTTGCAGCACAAAAATATTAGGGATTTAAGTCATGTTGAGCAGTATTACTAGAAGCCAAAGGAGTTTTTTGCGTAAGTGTGCCTTGGTTATTATCACAGCACTTTTTCTTACGCTAATACTCTACAGCTCACTTGATAAAATAATAAATCGATTTAATTACTACTTTACTTGGTGTAATGACTGCCTATCTAGTTTATTACTCAGTAGTGGATTTTCAATCGATGAAGTAGTCGTGAGCGGCAATAAATTTACAAACAAAAAGGATATTCTAAGTTTGACAGATAGAACGCAACCTATCATATATATATCACTTTCAAAGCTTGCCGGCAACATACAATCCGTAAGCAAATGGATAAAATACGTAAGAGTTCACAGAATTTTACCCAATACCCTAAATATTAATATAGATGAGCATAAACCATTTGCTCTCTGGAAAGATAATAACAAAACCTCGGTAATTGATTTCGAAGGCAAAGTGATCGTAGATGATTATCCAGTAGATGATCTTGTTGTAATTACAGGACAAAACTCGTTATCAAACCTAGAATTTGTTAGAGATGTGTTAGAGAGTAAAACTCAATTAAGTGACCACATTTCTTCTTTTGCTTATATAGGGAATAGAAGATGGAATATCATACTTGATAACGATTCCACAGTGAAACTGCCTGAAGATAACCCTTCTAGTGCATGGGACTATTTAAAACACTTACACAATACAACTGATTTTACTTTCAGCGATTGGAGTATTATTGATATGCGTATTACTGATAAAATTTTTGTGAAGAGGTGATCTGCTGTCATCCAAGTAGCGGGATGACGAGCTTATCGTCATGCTGCTGCGAACCTTCATACTGCCGCGGTATCTCTTAGCCGCTAACAAGTAGCGGAATACGGGGTTATCGTCATACCACCGTGAACCGTCATACCGCGATTCATTCGCGGTATCTCTTAGTATAAGACCTGCTGCAAAAGGTAATGACAAAACGATGTGAGAGAGGTAAAAGAAGAATAAGCAGATTGAGTAAGGTAAAAAAATGAGCTTTAGTTAGTATAACATAAAGAAACACCCAAGAAACTTTCGTAATATAACAG
>JABFOX010000161.1:0-20310 GCA_022817665.1 Axea sp. ZL-2020
TTAAAAAATATTCTGACAGTAATACTGTTTATTTTTTTTTTTTAATACAAATATTTTCCCTTTAAATATAAAACTTTGCGACATTAATTAAATTAATAAGATTACTAATAACGTTTTTATCTAATATTAATTTCTCCCATATATCTTTGCAAATTACGTAATTAAATTAATTTATTATTAAAATATTTCTGTAAAATATTTATACTACAGTACTGTAATACAATAATTACACAGTTAAACAAATGTAAAAAGTGCATCAATGACTGTGTGCAAGGAATATAATGAAATATAATATAATGATATATTTCAGGAAGGCAGCACAATGTGATTAGTACCGATAATTTTACAAAAGAGCAGTTTCGGTTTATATACATATAGCCAATATATAACTCTTTTATTCCGAACCGTCGAACCAGAATTTCCAATGATTGATTATAATATCTCATAAAGCTGAACGTTGTCATGTGTAATAGCGTTACAAATATTTTCACGAAAGAAATACCTTTGCCACCAAAATATTATCATTCAGAGTATTTCTTTTAGAAGAAACATCTTTAATAAATATTTGATATTTAAATGTGACAAATAAAAGTCTTTTAACTTTCATCTTAAGATGCAGAAATCTGAAGCTTTATTTGTGTTTATAGTATTTTAAAAAATACGATTTTCTAATATAGTATCTCGCATACTATATTTTGTGTTATTTTACATTTTTTAATATATTTGTTACGCGTATCAGTCGAAGTTTTGCACTCTGTTTGAACTGTGCAAAAGAAGACAAAATTTCAAAAATTGCAAAATCGCAGTGTTACTGACCAAAACCTTAATGTCGCTACATCAGCCAAATACAGAGGAATGTAAAAAATTATAAATTCAAGACAGACTCAATAAATGTACAAATATTATCCTAACATCAATAACGGTATAAATTAAGTTGAACTTTATATGACTGTAAAAATGGTACCGTGTACGCACAGTTCTGCACGAGGCAAAAATGTTCTTTATTTTATATATCAATGATTATGAGCCAGATTGCACATTCCACCTGTGTCACATACGCGGCACTCCTCAAACTCTCATTTCCATTTCGACAAACGTCATCGTGTGTTAAATTTCGTTGTTTTATTTGAGTTAAGCATTAATTTTAATTATTCATTAAGCAACATTCACAATGGTTAACATCTGCACACATTCAGATAAATTTGTGGTTGCAGAAAACTAGAAAATTGATTTCACTTTTAAGTCGCGATGTTGCAGCCGGCGCTTAAATCAATAGCCAGTTGAAGATTGCATCTCGGGGATTGCTCGATAATTACACAAATGCGATTCGCCGAGTGTCCTCTCGTATGTAAAATGCGCACAAGCGGCGTTGCTTCGTGCAGCCACAACTCCGGTGTGGCTCACACGCGTGTTTTTCTATCCGGATACTCGTTTCTCGTCATTAAAACCAGATTCCAACGAAATTGGACGAATAATTGATGAGGTGACGTCATGTCAGCTACTGATAAAATTGTTTCGAGCGTGACGTTACAAATGGCGTATGCAAAGTACCAGAAGCGTCTTCGGATGACAGAAATACGGCACGAGCCCGAGCTCCGAGCGCAAATTCAATTTGAATAAAATGTCCGACTCTTCTTTGGTTTTCAGCTTCCGAGAAATCGGTTAACGAAGCAGGGACGGATGATCGGCACGAGATACAAAAGGAACCGGTGCGATGCGTTGCTGCACGCACGTTCGCCAACGCCGCGTCGTTCTCAAGGCTTACTTGG
Source organism: Axea sp. ZL-2020 (assembly GCA_022817665.1). NCBI lineage: Eukaryota > Metazoa > Arthropoda > Insecta > Hymenoptera > Scelionidae > Axea > Axea sp. ZL-2020. Next base: position 1,770 of record JABFOX010000161.1, read on the forward strand.
AAAAGAAATTTCCCGTTTGCGAGTCTCGTTAGCTCGCGATTCGATTCACAGTACAATCATTTCTGGAAACTATTTATCACTCGGCTTTTTTTTATCAATTTGTTACGCCGCTCGCTTCTTCCAGATAGCGGACTGTTTCGAAAGTAGGTTGTTAATGATTTACATGTTTTGAAATGATGCTTTTCGTGGTAAAATTGCAAGAAAAAAAAAAGTACTGGTGGAACGCGAAGCGAACTGGTTTTGTTACAGATAATGGATTTTTGAGAAGTGTTTTTCCACTTTATTTTTCTAGCTTTAAATAATTGCGAAATATTACTTAGTTGAGGAATACCGCTCATTGTGCGTGGAACGTTTTATAAACATGTTTTGTCTGATCGATACAGAAAATTATTTTCGCAATAAAAGGATTTCATTGACGCGATGAAAATGCGTTCGTTGCTTTGCAATTTTATGGCGAATCTTTGAGTGGAAGTTATTAAACGTGTACCTCGATAAACGAAAGTGGAAGTTTTACCAATTCCATACATTATATATATAATTATAAGGTACACGAACAGTCTGACTAGTTTCGTTAATTTAGTGATTTAATAAACGGACTATTTACAAGCGAAAACTAGCAAGTGTTAAAATGAGGAATTTCAATGTTTATGTACATGTTATATTCTGCATTGCTGTCGATATTATATATTGCTCTTGAAATAAAATAAGCCGGTGGAATAATAATTTTGAAACATAATCACATGGTTATGATAAAGTAAGTAAGGGAATTAGTGTATAATTTTATTCATCGTGCGAAGAGAAATTTCCAATAGTGCAATATCTATTCAACACTGGAAATTTTGTTTACAAAAACCAACTGAATGATCAAATAAATAAATAGTTAATGATAAGATTTTAAGCTTACGAATACTGCTGTTTTATGTATGTTATGATACATATATAAAATTACACGGTTAGCGTGTAAACATAATGTAAAAAAGAATTAATGGTTTCTCTTTATATCGAGGAAAGAATCAAAATATTATTTGTTTTCGAACGTAAAGCCATTATGATCATGTTGCATCACCATGCGACATCCTTGTGTTGCGTTGCTATTCTATTTATGAACCTTATGTTTGCATCTATGACGCCAACTTTCATTGATAATGCAATCCAAACAATGAAGTTTTCTCTTTTTTTAGGAAACTATGATTTTTTTGTCGTACAGTTTGATTCGTTGATTGATTATTTGTATATCATCCGAATTAGAAATGAATGTTATTCATATCACGTTAATGAAGTTTGCAAATCGGACACCTATGCAATGACCAATCATGACTCTTTTCTTCAAACTAAACAAGCGGACTTTTTTTCAGCGCTTCAAGAGATAAGTCATTTGTATGCAGCGATCATTTTCTTAAGCATGCGTATATACAGTTGAATTTATATTTTGTATTCCGTTGTTGTATGTTTGATAACTATGTGTCACTGTATTGGTCGAGTTTTGACAATGTTACACCACAGTCAAATAAACTCTGAAATTAAAAATATGTGTCATTCTACAGTCCTATTCGACCTCGTCAATCAGAACACGATGGTCGATACTTCAAATATCGTTAAACTTAGATGGTCAGCAAGAAGAAGGAAGGTAAAGAGAAGGTGTACAATGAGCGACATTACATTAATTGTTGTCAGTTGTTCGCTGACACTTAATTGTTAAAAGCACAAACCAAGGTGATGTGTCTTAGAATGATTATAGAAGAAGAGAAACACCTGTGTTTGACACGGTCTGTGCAATGCTGTATTATGTTGTAAAGCAACTATTAAGATTACATATAAGCGCTTGAAAAACGCGATATTGGATGCTTAATAATATACAATATATCCATCGGTACTTTTTATACATAGGTGGACTTATAACTAAGCGTTTTATTATCAATTTGGCTTTAAATTCTAAAACATAGTTTCTTCGTGGAATATTCCGCAATATCACCAGAGCTACCAATTCAACGCGATATCGTCGGCAGTCTTTTTCCAAACTCGGAAAACCTTTCATAATTTCTTTCAATTTTAAAATCACACACGACTTCGCTCTTCATCGGAGTATAGATCAAGTGATTCGAGGAATGTGACTTCCTCTTACCACAACGTGCTTTGCATACTATATTCCAAGGGTCTGACGTATTCCGCTCGATTGTGCCACGGTATCTCGAAATCAATTAAATAACACACTATGGAGAAAGGTGAATCAACTCAGCTGCACTCGACTATATTTATATCGAACAAATAAAACACACACACTAGCTAGCACATGCTTGAAGAACAAAATTTTTTTTAAATTGTAGCGATAAGCGATCAATGACTCGGAAATATTACATTTGAAAAGATTAAATGTCAAACGCGATATTTTCTTTCAAGAAATTATCAGTCCATCTGCAAGAAATTCTTTTGAAGAAAGAAATGAAATTCACGCGCTAACAATGACCCGCGTAACTCGATATAGAAAACTATTGCAGAGTAAAATGACTTGAATAGGCTGATGCGTTAACGAAATTAAAGTTTATAAAAAAAAAGTCTTCAATCTCTGAAGGTTCTTTACCTCTAGATAGATGAGGAAGATAAAGGGGTAGGGTCATTCACATGGACCCCGACTTTTCAGAAAATATTTTTTTTTTTGGAGTTTCATGTAATTTACGTCTGGTTTTAAGATCAGTGGAATTGTGTTTAAGACCGAGTTGCAAACGCGACTGTACATTAACAGTAGCTCGTCGATAATCGCGTTATCTGTTCCAACATCTATTAGTATGATGTGATATATCAATAAACATAGATTTTATCTCAATTCGAAATTAAACACGATACATGCTGTTTTATGGACTTTTTATGTAAGAGGAATACATTATACGATTGGATTTCTTGACCAAACCAAAAAGTATACAAATATTATGGAAAAATTCCTACGCTAAACTTCTCTAATGAAATAGGTATGATATGAAAAAAAACACAATTCGTTCTGCAACCACGTGATACTTAAAATATATAATGTTGTACGCGTGATTATAAGTACTTGGTGATTTTAAAATATAAGCGGCAACAATATTTCAAACAACTTTAACAATTTTGACAATCTCTTGAAATAAATTATTACACTGAATTCAGCACAAATGAAATAGTTGTTCAATTGGAATGTAATAGCAAAAGTATAATGTCAAGTTGTAAACTACGAATTGCACAAGTTAATCTTAATAAGTCTGTTACTTGAACTTAATACATTGCAACTCTCCGTGCAGTGATCAGTTATAATTTCTGACTTTCGATAAACTGAAGAACTTTTAAAGATGTAAAGCTGAATAATTAGATTGTACATCATTGCTCACAGAAGCGTATTTACTAAATCGTATGTCAATTAGCTCGTTGCTTATGTATTAAATATCATTTATTTACATGATTACAGAAAAGTAATGTGCATAAATTTGAAGAATTATTAATAAAGAGGTGAAATTAAAAATTATATCTGTTAAAAATACAATTGACAAATGTTTAAAATATATAAGTATTTTTCTTTTAATTTTGAACAGTCAATAAAGGAACACAGAAAATTTAACTAATACTGATACTTTGAAAAGATTAATTTTTAATTTAGTAGTAGAAATATCAAATTTAATGTATAAATTACCACATTTCAGTACTTTGATGAGTATCGTAATGTTGAAAAAAATAGTAAATTTAACTATAAAAGATGGCTTCAATGGAATGTAATTATATTAATTTATTTTAAAAATTTAATGTAATACTTTACTGATAATGCAAACAATATTATAACATACCACATTTATTTAAAAATGAAAATAAAAATTTATTTGTATATAAACATTTAAGAAAAACTATAGTTGGTTTTATAAACAACTGTATTTTATGGTGTTATTTGCCGTCTTTTTGAGTTAATTTGTAATTAAGTATATTTATTTTTAAAAAAATTAAATAATTTCCTATTATTATTTTTATACATTAGTTAGACATTAGAATATTATTAGTATTATTTATTTAAAAAAATACTTTTTTGTGATATCTATTGGCTAAAACTAATATAGAAAAAATGAAATTAGCCATTTGAATGTACAAATAAAATTTAAAATTGTGATATGCCAAAAATATTTATTTTATTTAAAAGTTTTCGAGATCTAATGCTTTCCTTATGTATCAAAATTTATAGAAAAGTACATAACTTTCTTTTTGTTGAGAAGTTTCTCTAAATAATCATCAATATTCAGAAAGTCAGACTTTTGAAGTCTTCTTTTAATATTGCTCTTAAAGTTTGTGAAACTATTCGTATTAACGTTACACCAAAACCAAAGTTCAAAACAAATAAAATGAATGTAAGTCCAAAATATTTGTTTGATATAAAAAGTTTTCAAAGTTCTTTCGAAGACTGTTGCTTATAACATATATATTTTCCGAAGATACTGAGCATTCATCTTTTCCAAGAATATTTTGACATAGATCCTTCTTCTGACTCTTCCAAAATAATTTGAATTATGTATTTTTTTCTAAAACGTTTAAATATATTCGTGTTTATATTTTAGCATTATTTTTATACAAATATAAATATGAATAACTTTTTAAAACTCGTATATAACATATATTTTGATTAACGACCAATTTAATTGACTGTTTATCAAATTTTTAAATAAAAATAAAATCTCTTTTTTGTTGTGCGTGCTATTTTTTATTTTATTTTATTTTACAACGTTTCGATCTTAAATTGTAGACTCTTAATGAGTGATGTAACACTTAAATATAAAAAATATATATATATAACTGGATGATTTCCTACAATTTAAAGTCGAAACGTTGTAAGATAAAATAATATGCACAACAAAAATAAAGAATTTTAATTTTATTTAAAATTGTGATAACTAGTCAGTTAAAATGATAGTTAATCACAGTGCATGTTATGTACAAGTTTTGAAAAATAAGTTGATACTAACATTAATTAAAAATAATCTTTCAAATATGAATAATATTAACGAAAGTATTGAAATATATTGCAGTTTACGTGACATGTACTCGTTCTTCATTATTATTTATTTATTTGCATAATATTTCTGTATGTTTCATAAGAGTTTTTTTCATAAAAATTTTTCAGTGCATTTTTATAAACCATTTTGCATAACAATAATACTTCTGTTTTACTGATTAATTATTATTTTGGGTCAACCGCTAGAAACTATAACGGTAATTTTTGTCATGCAGCATATATGCATAACATTTCAAACGTTGAAAACAGTCGGTTAAGAAACAGTATTTGTTTACAGTGCCAAAAAAATCTATGCTAAATATCTCTACGACAGAAAATACTTATTCATATTTTATAAGTGAAGTCACGTGGAACATACTTAATACACGTGATAAAATTATTAACGTGCTTACATGAGTATGCGTGAATAAGTTATACATTTTACATCGATCGTATGTATCAAGCATTTATTACTTATAAGATAAATGCAAATAAGTAGTAAAAACCAATGGAGCTGGTCAAAAGTGGCCAATGTTCCAAAACTAACGAGCGAACGCTTTTGAATTTTTCCAGGTTCACGATCAATACACAAAATTAATAACAAAAGAAAAAAAAGTGTTGACCCAGGTTTAATTTAGAGAGAGAGCAATTACTTTAGATTTATTCTGTCATTAAATCTATCATTTTTTTCAGTTTTTATTAATTTTTGTATTTTTAAAAGAATAAATGTAACGATACAATATGTACTCAAATGGAGTATGTAGTATAATGTATGTATTTTATATAGTTTTTCTTAAAATGATTTATTATAATAAGTTAAATAACAAACTAAATCGATATTTATAACTCGTGCTGAATGTTTAACAGTTTGAAATTTAATGTTTCATATCATTTTTCAATATTAATAAAATGTAATTTCCTTTAAAAAATGAAATTTTACAAGACGGATAACAAAAGTAAATGTTGCGTAGAATTAAAATAAAATGTTTCGACGGTTTAAAATTTATATCATCTTATGTAAAGTAAAAAAATATGAATTTTTAACTCTTGAAACCAAGTGAAGCACTACTGTTCCACGATTTTTGAACCTGTAAATGTAAATGGTCTATTATTATTATTAATTCCGTTTATTTATATTGTAGATATTATTAATTAACATATTTCTCAATAATTTAAATTCAGTTGAATTAATTCAGTTAAGAGGGTTTGGTTTTGTACTTCTTAGGTTGTCTGTTACTTACAATAATATTTCCTTAAATATTTTTAAACTATTTCTATAACTTGTTCATACATTGTACTACATAAAACACAAAAACATTAAAAACTGGTCCCAATCATAAAATGTTTACTTGATATTTGAAGATGATTCTTTAGTTTTATTTATTTAATTTTATTTTATTAATTAATTAATTAATTAACACAATTCTAACAATCAGCAGGTTCTATATTTGTGTTTAAAAATTAAAATCAGGTACTTGTAAACATTTTGTTCAAGATATTTTTTTTCTCTGACATAAACCCATTTACAGAATATTGTGCTATACGCCTTCTGCCAACACAATTTGTTCACGAACCCTTACAAAAAAAAATTTTTTTTTTTAATTTTTTGTTGTAAGAGGCTAAAATTCACACGCTTAAAAAGAAATAAATAAAACACCGCATACACACATATGTGAATAAAAATGCAAGGTCTATTGAAACAGAGATTTTTAAAAGTATTTAACGTACCAACCAACTCGTTTTATAATATTGTACACAAAATTACAGTAGGACGATAATCAATGTGCTTGCAGCGTGAAAATCAAACAGAGAAAACGCGCACACACATCAGTAAAATTCATAAAAAGAAATAACGAACGGAAACTGAAAATAAAATTATGGATTTGCAAACAGAACTGATATGCGTACTATAAATGTTTGTTTAATTTTAATCTGGATTATAAAATTAACAATATAGATTTTAAGGTCGGCAGTCTGGATAATGAAACTACCAATACACGTGGCATTGATTTACCAGTTTATTCTCTCAGTGCAGCGTTTTATTTTTAATTCTAGATTCTAATAAGTCTTAAAATATCGTCAATGCTGCTAAACAAATGTTACCTTGGCGAATAACCGATAAATAAATTCTATTTTAGTACAGATAAGCAGATGTTGAATCACGCAAAAGTTAATATATAATCGGGAAAAAAAGTTTGTCATCTCAGGCGAAAGTATCCACAAGAGCGAAAGATTTATAAATACTCGGAAGAAGCAATAAATCTAAAGCTCAGTAAAGAATACTTATGGTTATTTTGTCATTACAAAAATTATCCAAATAATCCCTAGGAACTGACCGATCCGAATAATCCGATTCTTAAAATCAGCATACATCAGATTTCATCTCATATCTGATCAGATACATCAGATACAAAGAAAAATATGTATATATATATATATATAATAATTTCGTTTTAATGATACGAGACTCGGTATAAGCTTCGGACAAACGAACAAGTCAAACAGTTTCGGTCAGCGTGATGAATTCATTTCTGAATATTTCATAAATTGGTTTTTCGACGTTTGCTGATACTGGGTAATTATGACGCGTCGATAAAATGTTTAAACATGATTCAATAAAAGAAACATCGCAACATAACATTAATATAATATTATTTAATTTTATGTTGATTAAATTAATAAAGATTTGTTAAACGGAACGTAATAAGATTAAAGAACACGCTTTTAAATAATTTGCATTTAACGACTGTATTTTATGCAAATGTTAAAAATGATAATAAAAAGGAATATTTTATTTCGATTGAAAAGGAAGTAGAAATTTGATGGCATTCCGTTAAGCCATAAATGTCTGGCAGGTGTATATGCCCTTTTGAACGGGATATGGTTGAATAAGGTTAAGAGGAGGAAATTAATTTATCCGACTTTTCTTCAACGGATTTTAATTGCAATTTATGCTTCCAGAAATGTTATGAAAAAGAAATTAGAAATAAATGTATAACGTAATTATTTTAGTGTTGCAAACAAGTTTTAAATACAGACAGTGTTATAATTAATCATGTTTAAATATGGATTAACGTCTGTTTTAAATACATAATAATAAAAATAATTTACGACAATAGTACAGACATTTTTATAAATATATACATATAACACATATCGACGTTTAGGATTCGGTTTAACATGTCTATAAATATATTTTATTAGTAAGTAAAACTGTTATGCATATAAGTAGCGAAAATTATATAAAATACGAAAAGTTCTGGATATTAAAAGGACACTAAACTCTGAAATTTCATTTTTTAAAAATGTTCAGTGATAGAAATATTTTAGCATATACCATATAGTCTGGTTTATACAAAGGGCCTTTGGAGGTGTGAAAATAATCATGTACAGTAAACAAAAGTTTAACATCTTACTATAGCCTCTGTTGACATTGTACTATTGGTAGACGAAGTACGCCTTTTTATTAGTCCGTGTAATAAAAATTGTTAAGTTTCCTAAGAAATACCAGTAAATACATGATAAATAATCATCCGAGGAGAACTTTTCCACGATTATTTATCAACTTTTCTAACAAAGGTGGAATATACTTTTAAAAATTACTTTTTAAAAATCACCTATAGTTAATCAGCAATTAAAATTTTCAAGAAAATGAAGAACAAATGTTTGTTGTGTATATTCTCATTTTTGCCCCCGTATATTTTAAAATTGTACTATTTTGTTAAACTAAAAACTTTTTATAATTTCATATTTAATGTTTTGTTTAATACACAACAAATATTAATTTCGATTTAGTGTGCACTTCGCAATGAATTAAAGTTTAACTCATCCTTAAAGGATGGAATTCGAGCATTTACGAATCAAAAAGTACGTGGATTTTTATTTGCAAAATATTTTCTATTTATCAAAATGCAGACATTAAATCAATTTACTGTTCCTCAATTTCTTTTCCACCCTTATCTCTAATGTAACAACCTGAAATTTTGCTTATAAACTAAATTTTATCTCATTTTCATAACGCTTATTCTAAACCAAATAACAATCATTTTTTAATATAAGAAACACGATCTAATTCCACCTAAGTCACTTAGAAGTTTTATCTTCTCTTACGAAAAATGCAATTTTCACACATTTTTGCCACCTGTCGAATAATTGGCAATCCATCTAATTTTTATTGATAGTGATTTTAACTCAATTAATTTGCAAATGATTTGAAGTCACTATTAATGAAACAATGCTGGAGAAAACAAGTGGAAAACCGTTGTTGCAGTGTCGAGTGAATATGTTGGGTGTTGTAAAACTTTCCGACTCAACAAATTTAATACATTTCTGGATCAATGATTTAGACCAACGCGCTTTGTTACTTGTAAATAGCACATGCAGACCAAGTGAACATTCTGCAAACTGCTTAATTTTCTCAAACAAATAGAAATAACTAGTTATAACTTCAGTTACAGTTAGCACCAAGTACCGAACACCAGAAACACAGATGATCCCATTACATCGTGTCAGTTTGTATGAAGAATGTGTTGTTCAATTTTTATATGAAGATCTGTAATTTAAAATATTACGTCCACGTTTTTGGCCTCAGAAATATTTTGTGAATTTCTTTTAAAGCGAAAAACAGAATATTTCGTCATATTTAACGCAGTTGAAATGAGTATTTTCAAATTATATTCTACTCGCTGTGAAATAAAACAGTCTGTAAAGTTATTATTATACAACCCCACGACTAGAGAAAAATAATGATTAAAAAACAAAGTAATTACAAAAAAGTGAAATACGAGTGAGAATTGATGTTTTGTGAGTTGACATAAAATGCTCAGACGCAAAAAATAAAGAATTCTTTCTTACTTATTCATGCAAATTATGCTAACACCATGCTGTGGCTTTTAAGAACTAGCCGTAATGAAGCACTAAAGGGATCTGCAGTACATTATATGCTCTAAATTTCACATTATAATTTTGGAAGATTCATTAAGAACTGTTATTAAAATAACTGCAAGGGTCGTTCGTCAGGGAAGGCCCTGAATAATATTGCAGTAATAATACCCTAATAAATTTCTACGTGGGCTCGATATATTTCTTCGTATTGAACGTATCTTTCTCCACAAAGCAAGCTCTGATTCGTGATACAACGATCATACGATTTATGTCAATTCAATTAATTCATCCAACTTATTCTTTACTTTTAAATTTCGACAATGTTACCAAGCTGGTACAATTGCTGTTCAAATTAATCGCACAATTTTATGCTATAAAACATAATGATTTTTCTTGAATAGCGTTAATTTTCCAAGTGCATTCAAAGAGTTGTATACCTTTGCGAATAAAAGCGACAGAATGAAAGGCGAACGTTTTCAATGAAAATAGCACAAAATAGGACATGCAAGTTAAATGTAATTAGTTGATTAATTTTACTCGAGTTAAAAATAACATTCTTAGATAAATAATATAAGATATAAAGAACGAAGCTGTGTTGTACAAGCACGTATAATCATTTTGTGTTTTCTATTCAGTAAGTTACAATGTGGACAAAACGTGTGCTGTTTGTGAAACATTGCATTTGCATTCGTTTGCAATGAACGATTTAAAATTGCAAATTTCATAAGCACAACAATATAACGAGAAGTTTCAAACAACAAATAGGATATTAAAATTGCAAACAGACGGATTTCTCGTAAGAATTGAGCGTGCTCTTTACAAACTGTGGAAAATTGCAAGCCAAAAAGGGAAGAAAGTCCATTTGGAGATGCATCTATGGATTGAAACAAAAATGATTGGTGCACTGAAAAATGAAGCAAACGGTGAATCAGAAATACGGTAACTTTGACAAGTCGTTGGTCTTCGTGTGACAACACGAGCGCAATTTGTATCTCAATCCAGACAATCGACCTGCTCCGAGCCGAGGCAGAGTGATTCAAATATTTGCGCTAAAACGACGAGCGCGCGCCACCACGCGGCTGCAATGCGAAACACCAAGCATCCGCTGGCTCATGCAGTTTCGCGAGAAACCTTGGGACGCTACACGGGTAAAACGCGAATACCATGTTCTTTCTCTTACTTTAAAGAAGTGAATGCAAATGTTGGAAACATTTTGTGCCAATCGTGCCCGAAAACGCTAAGCGCCCGCGAAAAGCGTAAAATATCTCTGGCCTGATAAATCGCTGTTAACGTTTGCAAGCGCGTACACAAATCGCGCGGATAACGACCAGTGATTGTGTGTGTGAGTTCCGTGCAGGCCATCGTCCGCGCAAGTTTTCGTTCGCAGGACGAAACAGGAGTGAAGGGTAAGGCCCAACGAGCGTTAGACGATAAAAAAAAGACAACGAAATGACTCGGTGAATGCTCTTTTGAGAATTGCCACTCTTCTTTCACCGGACTTCACCTCGCTTCAATGCGCTATGAGTCGCCAAATGCACGAGCCCTCGTTTTTAACGCGCTCGAATGTTTTACAAAAATGTTGTTCTTTGTTCTTATTCCGGCGAACATTTCGGCCATCGCGCAAGCAGCGAAACAGCAAAAAATCGCTTTGGCAATGTTGTTAACATTCCGCTACAATCATCGCGTTAGAACAGTCGATCGTGGTGTCAAGAATTGCGTACAGAAGTCAATGTTTTGCATTCGCAAAAGTGCCGGTCGATTTATCACGCGTCGCGAGCTCGTGTTATTTTGTTGTGTTAATTGGTGTGCTAGTCAAGGTCGAAATATGCGTTCGGCTAAAAATACGTACGAACGTGTTTTGCGTTATATAAATTATTACATTGAACTTTTTATGAACTCGTTGTGAAACGAACATTCTGCGAGAAAGCTATTTCTGATTAATCGGAGTTTCTTTGCGATGCGGAATGCAGTGGAAAACTGTGGCATTTTGCGTGCGCAAAGAACGCGGCTAACACGAATCATACAAGCTCGATTTATGGTAGCGGGGCGAAATGAGGTTAAGATGGACTGTTCATGGAATTAAATGACTCGACGCGGAAAGAAGTCGTAGATAGGGTGGTTCTTTGTTGCGCTTAATGTTTTTGATAGTAAATTATTATCGTGGAATATTGCACTCGATTCTCGTCAGAAACGATGAGACGATGAAATAAAATTCATCGAATAAACATTTTTCAACGTTCGAAGTAGAATTATAAACTTCTTGTTTCTGTAAAAAATATTATTTTCGTATCATTGTTATATATATAATTGTTTATATGTATAATTGTTCGTGTTGTATAAGTGCTAAAATTATTTCGCTGTTTGTTAAGTGAGGTACGCGTATTAGTTTTTGCAATTTCAAATACATTATTTAATCTGCTGTAAAAAGTTGTTTGTGATGCGTGCAAAAACACGGTCGGAAGAATTTCGCGAAAATACGGAAATGCACATTTTTGCAGAGTGCGCCTAGCAGCGACGAGTGATGTGTTTTATAATATTCAGATATTTAGCAATGCATTTTGCATTCGAAACGTTCTTTGTAGGGCATTGTTTGTACTTTTCTTTTTGGTATTTCCAAAGCATTTATTTTCCTGATGTACAGAAATTTTTTTCAAATTCTCTTGTATGGCTTTGTATGACTCTTGTAGAACTGAGGACGCAGTAATCATAAAAAATAAGTGGAAAATCTGAAAACTTAGAGATTGAATTTGAATGAACATGTTCCACGTTTTACTGTTTACTCAGACCTATTTACATTCAATGCCAGGTCTATTTTATTGCAAAAACAGAATAGATTTCTAAATCGTTAATATCATTGTACTGAACTGAACATGAAACAATGTATTCATGAATAAAATTGGCTTTAAGAAAATCACAATGAAAAAGAAGGGAATGTTAAAAAATGTGTACATATACAGGGAGTTTGCTTTAAGTTGACAATTTGGGAAATTTCAAGAAAGAAGCATTGTGTGAAAGAAATGTCCGAAATGAACCTTTCATATTTTCAAGGCGGGTGAATACCTGTGTGAAAATTACTCTCCCTCCACTGAGCCTTTGCGAGGTTGGACAGAGAGCAACTTCAACATTTCAAAAGGGAACCTCCATTTTTTATTGCGGGTTTGAATTGTACGTTACGAAATCCCTAAGGCTTATTTAAATAATTTTGTTCAAACTATGATTTAATCAAAAGTTATAATATTTTAAAGTTGCCCCAGTATCAATATTAGATCGACATAGAGAGGATGAGAAATATAAAATTTCTTTTTCTATTCTCTATTTAATGATGGTAAATGGTAAAGTTAATGTGTTGTTAACTTTTGATTAAATCATAACTCGAAAGAAATAATTCGAATAAACGCAACATATTTTTGACCTAGAATTCGAAGTTGCAATAAAAAAATGAAGGCTTCCTATCTGGCATTTCAAAGAGAAGGTAATTTTTATACGCCTTCGTGAAAACATTATGGGTTTATTTCGGAAATTTTCTGAGTTGTCAACTTAGAATAATTATCCTGTAAATATTTACATTCAACGAACTCTGATTCATAAAATTAACTCTAAAAATGCAGTGACTGTTAAGATGATGATATTTCCTTCGTTGAATAGGAGAAATGATTGGTACTCTATTGAATTTCCGTAATTTTTATGTATACAAATTCTTTCAAGTGAAAAATCTTATTTGGAAACGTAATGCAAATTTTACGATGTCATGCAAAAATTTATCATTGTGATATTCGAGTGCATTTATAACAATATTTATCAAACTAATCGAAGCTCGCGCGTTGCACGCATTATGACAGATCGAATGTTGTACATAATTATTCGCTATAAATTATAATACAGTTGTTGTAAAAAAGCACTTGTTGCATAAATGTTTGTGTTCAAAACGAATATGAAAAATTCAGAAAATTGAAATAATAGATTTAGCATTTTTGTGGCAGTTGCGAGATGTGGTAAAGCAAATATTTATATGCACAATTTGTTTAATTTCACTCATACAGGATAAAACTTGGATTGCCCTAATTACATTGCACTAACGAAACTTACGCGAATTAATTTTTATACACGTTTCTATCTGTATTTTGTTTATAGTATAAAAATAATTTATACAAATTAATTTTAAAAACCCGTGGACTTGATATATACGTACATTAGACATTACATTTACATATATTTTACGTTATACATTTACATGTATTATACATTTCGTCAGTCTTTATTTTAATAAAATAATTAGCATAAGGCCAAAAAGCATAATTTATAAATGGATAATTGCGAGGAAAGAAAGTGATGATAAATGCTGCACAATAACTAATATTTTTTTTTTTCAAATTAAACTCAATTAATTAAACGAGTTAATTTCAAAAAACAATCATGGCATTTTTTCTTAATTTAACTTAAAATTCTTTTAAAAAACATTCAGCGTGTGATAAATCAATAAGTCAATTGATTAGAATATATTGGTTTTATATTCTACGTGCACTTGCATATCACAGAAAAAGTAATTTTTTACAAGTTTCGCTGAAAATATAAAATAATTTATTTCAGCTGTATTAAACGTTTCCATGTATAATTATCCGAATTATAAAATAATACGTTGTGTTGAAAACGTAATACTTTATTCAAATTGTGTCCTCAAACATCGATGTTAGATATTTATCATAAACGTTGTCTGTGCTTAATAGATTTTAAGTAATTCGTTCTGCATATTTAGGTTTAATTGAATTTTATTGTAGTTGCATTATATATGGAACACAAAAACAATCTATTTCAGTGCATTTTGTACGTCTTATTGATGAGATAAAGGTTTCATAAAAATAATGTTGAGTTGGAGGTACATCTCAGAATCAAAATGTCACCATTTTACTAATATTTATTCATTATATCGCTACTTTTCTTCTAAAATTTACGTCTAATTATTTATTTTGCATTCTTGCCACGAATCAGATATTTTTAGAAGAATATTTCAGACGACTTTATTAATTCATGCAAACCAACTTTATGAATTATGTTGACAGAGATTAATTCTATCCGTTGTAAAAATGTAATAATATTCTTGTCATGTAAAATAGCAAAAATTATCTCGCTCAAATATAGTATGATATTAAAAGACGTTTGAAAGTATTCAAGTAAAAAATTACTTGAATAAAATATAAATATATAAATATAAATAAGATTATAAGTAAATTTCCATATCAATAAGTTTATTTAAAAGTTTAAAATATTATTATCAGTAAAATCACTGTAAATTTTACCACGAAAAAAATGTCCAACGAGATCATTTCGCTTTATTAACGCTTCAAAAGTATGCATTGAAGTTGTGTAAGATAAATCATTAAATCAAATATTGAATGAACGTTAAATTTCTTAAAACATTTTGCAATACCTTTCTTAATTTTCTAATTGTGCAGTTTTTTTACATTGCTGAGTATATATATGTCAAAAATCACATTTTCAATTTTCTTATAAATAAAGATCATTGAGTGCTCTAAAAGTAAGGTATAAACAATTTATCTAAAGGTTGTAGAATCATACATTGATAAGACTTAAATTTAACAAATGATCGTACATGTAAAATTGAAATGCTCTCAAAAAGCTCCACAAATTACTATGCAATGTAGTAAAAATTCGCCTTATTATTTTACTTGTCACATGTTTTCTATTTGTGTTAGAACTTTTGCACAATAGTCATTTTGATTTTTATCCCAGTAAAAAGTCTTAAAATCGCATAAAAACGTTGAATACATTTCCAATAATTCCTTCTTAATTTCATTTTATTGGTAATTATAGAAAAAGTCGATGTATATTTTTTCTGTCATGAAAAAATCCCATTCTTTTTTTCTATACATGCTTTCTTTTTATCAATGACAGATACACCACTTTTGAGTTCTGTTAAAAATGTCTGCTTCGAAATTCATCTTTGAATTACGTGAAATTATTATCAGACCATTAATAAAATAATGGCACTCATATAATACTTTCAGGTAGAAATTTCCACTGACACGTCATCGAGGTTGAAGTCCTTTGGTGAATTCGTTCTGACATTCAAACGAGTTCAAACTTGTTATGCTGCGCTCTTTAAATATCTTCAAGTATATGACATAAAGGAAATAGTGCTTAACTTCGCTTTGGAATTTCAACCAATGGGGATTGCAGTCAAAATAAAATCTTTTTATTGCAATAATACAAGTTGGCAGTTGCGTTTAAGGCAACCCAACGACTGTAACTCACTTGCAGAAAATGATAAGCGTTTGTCCTATCGGAACGCTGTAAGGGAATGCAAAATTATGCTTGCTGTTCTACCTTGTTTTTGATAAAAAAACTCGTATTTAAAATGTTGCAGCAAAGTTAAACGTATCGATGCGTTATAAACAATGCTGTGTTACAAATCGAATGTAACATCACTTACGTTTTCATTAAACTAACGGGTTTATTCTAAAGTAATGTAATTATATACTTGTAAGTGTAAAATGTGTTTTGAATGCGTGCAAAACAAACGTTCGTACGCAATAAAAGTTTTTGTTTCATCGGCGAAGTTTTGTTTCGTAATGCCAACGCTGTTATAGGATTAATAGAAGTAGTTCTGAAGTGGTGCGGTACAGTAGGTCTTCGATTATTTTGGCTATCAGTATTGTGTCGCAACTAGGTCATTTGCTAGCTATGGAAATTTAACATTGAGGTGATTTATTTTATCGTGTGTATGATTTGTATGAATGGTGGAAATGCTTGATGAATTTTGATTCAATTAAAAAATCAAGAATTCAATACAAAACAATGAATTGAAGCAACTAGAGTTTTAGGCGTAACATTTTTACAGATTAAAATGCAGATACATTTTTGTGTGATAAAGCAAATTTTGTGTAATAAATAAAATTAATTTTTTACAGGTACGGAATACATTGGAATAAATAAAAGAGTTATTAAATTGCATCGCTGATTAATTAGTTTAATATAAATTACATTTGCTCAGTAGATGTTAACGCGGGTTTGTTTCCATATATATATGTGACATCTGGTAACAAAAAAAAAATGAAATAAAAAAAATAAACGATGTCCAGTGACTGACTATATGATGTTTGGTCAACAAAATGTATTTTTTAATGTCAACTCAATTTTGAATGTATCTTAATACTTTTGAATACGGTGTGGCGTTCAAAAAATGGTCTGTTTAAGCACGGAGCTTTTCATGAATATAGTCCCGGATCCCACGAGTATCCAATAGCTTAGAATGTGTTTTAATATGTGGTTACATATTTACTCATGGATTCTAACCGAATGTTTTTGTAGTAAAATTTATTTTCTTACGAATAATTGCCAAAAACAATAATTGCAATGCAATATTTTGGACGAATCCTATGTTTCATATTCATAAATTTCCAGTTATATATTCAAACATAAAACTATACAAAATTAATTATATATAAACATCTTAGTTACATTAATAATTCACTAGATTCTAGGGTATTTTCCATGATTTATGATTCTTTTGATATGCTGTATGGATGATTTTAACATCGATCTTAATCGCATTTTCTTTCGTCTGTCAAATTTGTGAGTTTTATTTAAATTTTATACAAAATTGTAGAAAATCCACCTGGTTGCTTTTCACCAAAATATGCAAAATAAAATGAAAATTAGTTACCACCAAAAAATATATAAGAAAAACGGTTTTTATTCAAAATACGTACACTGTTTTACAATAGGAAATCTTAAGTCTTTTTGTATTTACCGTTTTAAAAAATAGGATATATTTTGTACAACTAATGCGTATTATTTTATAAATATTATTAAACAGAAATAGAATAAAACTATAATATATGATAAACAATATTAATATAAACAATTGTACAATTGGAATTATTCCATTTTCCTTTCGTATAAAATCGTCATTACGTAATTAGATTTACCATGTAATTATCAAATTAACTGACATGACATCATAGGTATAATTACAATGTTTTAGATAGTAAATGTGAATTGATAAACTTCGAATTTATTACTATTTTTTATATCAAAATTGTTAAATCCATAACATTTTGAACTAAATAAAATCTAGTATTTACTATCTTTTAGAAACAATGCAAAATAATAAGTTATTCGCAAAGATTTATTAAAGTTCTCAACGTAAACACGTAAAAAATTTTTATGACTGAAATAAAAATGCCATTGAATAACGTTGAAATTGTATAAAAAATCGTGAGCAATGTTCAATGAATTTTTCACAAATCGCGAGTACTGACAGTTGGTCAGGATTTGAACTCATGGTCTGCAGAACGGAAATATAATTTCTTATCTATTCAATAAGTTAGCATTTGTATCGGTACCATTTTTTTCACCATTCATGCATAAAATATGTTTTCACAGATGCACTATTGAAACGGGTGAAAAATTCATCTTTCACCTCTGCCTTAATGCTGTTATTATCAAATTTGCAATTGAAATACAAGTGCTCCATTTGTGCTCCATCATTGATTTAAATTCATGAAAATATAGAACAAATCGTGATAATTTCTTCTTTCGTTTGATGCATCAGCGAGGCAGTCCACGATCACATTTATCCGTGTCTCAAAAATGAACACTGTGGCCATTTGGAATCTTCAGCAGAAACCCCATCGTTGCTCT
>JABFOX010000162.1:0-20292 GCA_022817665.1 Axea sp. ZL-2020
AAAAAAAAATGTTCGGCCCTTAAAAAAGAGAGAGAGGTTTAAAAAAAAAAAAGTTATAATTAAAAATACACATAACAAAAAAAAAAAAAAGATTGAAAAAAAAAAGGAAAAAAAAAAAAAGCATAAATACTGAAAGTTTTTTGGCAAAGAAAAAAAAAAAAAAAAAAAAAAAAAACAGTTGCACATCGAAAGAAAAAGAATGGTGCAACAAGAGAGATCAATCGAAGGCTAAACCAAATTAATAATTTGAATACTTTATTGGCAAAAACTAGCATTGGAGTATATTTTCATATAATAATAAACGTGATCTTTTTTGGTTCAGAAGTAAAAAAACTAACAGCCAGAGATATACCAGTGAGTGAATTTTCAATTGTTTATTTCTTCAAATAAAATTACTTTTTAGTTAAAATTATTTGCAAAACCAAAAAACACTCCTACTTTCATGTACTTTTTCAGCTTTGCTCGGCTATTAGTAAATAAAATATGAAAAGTGCCGAAAAAATTAGAGAAATTAAAAAAAAAATAAGTAAAAAAATATTTTAAACTGTCTTAAAGCTGTTAGTAATAATTTTGATTATTGCTATGCATCATTAGTTGCTAAATGTTTAAGTTTAGATTTCGTAATTTGTAGACAATGATTTATTAATATCTTAAATAAAAAATTATAATGCATTAATGCATATTTTGAGTATGGTCTTGTGCATTTTTTTGTCATTAAATATATATTTCCATTGAGTTATTAGGAAAATTAATTCAAAGAAATAAAATTTTATATTCATATCATTCATGTTTTAAATTCGATACAAAAGTAATACCATAAATTTTCTTTAAATATACAATCATATGTTTGTTAACAGAATATTTACCTAATAAAAATATTTACCTAATTGTCTTTCGATCGAATCGATCGAAAAAATATATATTCACTAAAATATATATTTTTGTTTAAATGTATTTTATTTTCGTAAGTTATCTTGGCTTAACGGTATTGCTTTATTAGGGAACTAATAAAGCGTTTAACAATTTAATGATAAAATGAAATAAAATTCACAATTTATAAATCCAAAACGTGCGTTTATTGTACATTAAAAACATTAATTGAAATTTTAATTGTGGATTAAAATTTAATTTTGCGTTAATTATTGATTACAGTTTAATTTTAATTTAATTCCAGTTCCCACTGGCATTTTTAATATACACTAAACACGCATTTTAATTCTGAAAAATGATTAGTTATAAATAATGTTCAGCGTCACATATATGAATAATGCTCAAATTAGCGATTAATGTTCATAATTCTACCCAAAGAATATTTCATTTAAACTAGTTTTTCCGTTCGTACCCAATGCGCAGACTTGTCGCATGAAGCGAACACATAATCAAGGTCATTTTATGAACTGAATCCATCTTAGATGGCGACTCTGATGTCAGTATGCTCATGAAAATTTGTTGATGAGTTTAGTTATCAGTATTAGAGTAAATTAAGGAGGACGAAGTCATAGTATATCAAAGTGTGCAATAATTACGTGTACTTGTGGAATTATTTTTAAAACACAATTTTGGTACAATTTCATCTTGCCAGAAAAGAGTACTAGTATTGATCAGACGGGTACGTATATAACTGTGCAAGTAATATAAACTCAAATAATATTACTTTGTGCTTAAAATTTAAGTTATTTTCTTGTCTTTATACATATTCAGTCAAGTTACAAATGTTACTCATTGTAAATTAAAAGATTATATTTCACAATTGAATAATGCATTTTAAAAATGTTTAAAAATAATATTAAAAAATAACAAATTATTTATAAATATAATTGATATTCACAAACATGTGTATATAATACTTATTCTCTCCTTATTACTAGAAATTGTGTATTTATATTCGTTATCATAAGATAAGAATAGTATTTTATATTGTTAGGGAACGCAACTTTTTTCCTCTTTTTTTTTTTTTCTTAAGATGATTATGTATATTATAAATGTAATATATATTAATAGTTTAAATATATTTAGTTTCCTACAATATTTGAATATTATGAAACACATTTTTTTTAACAATTACGAATTATCATCCCAAATGATATCCATTATATAATGCTTTAAAAGTATACTTAACATTAAATGATGGTTTAAATAAGAAATAATTTAGTAAAATTGAAACCAAAATCTTCGTTGTTATAAATTACTGAAAATGTTATACTCCATAATAATATTACGCTATTATTTGATATAAAAGTAAAATGTTTAATCAGATTAAACTAAACAATATTCAAATGTCAAACTATTTTAGTGATTAAGTTTGGATAATTTTGTATTATATCAATATGCATTTTGCTTATTTAAATTGTATTTATAATAAATAAATAAGAGTAATTTTTATGAATAAAATAATGGTGATGTAATAAAATTCTTTTTATGGTGATTGTTTTATTTTCAATTATAGTGGTACAATCAGAGTAATATTTTACTGTTTAATAATAAACAAATTTATTAATTCACATAAGTTTATAATTATTTATAATTATACGGTTAAATATTTTTATCACTTATGAAATTAGATTTTAACGTATTAGTTTTATATTGAATATATTTATAACTTTGTAATATTAGGGTAACTGTGAATTTGTGTGTATAATTTATTTCGGAACTTTTTCACATTTAGTGTGAATACTCATTCTGGAACATTTATTATATGAATATATCTGAAAAATTTTAAAAAAGACAAAACTTTTGTTCGCAAAGTAATTTGATAAAAATATACAAGTTATTACAAAATAATATGATGCAATGAAATGCTTTTTATATTAAATACAATTTTATTTATAGTAAAATCATTTGCTGATCACTACAAGTTTACTATTAATTTAAAAGTAGAAATTTACTGGCATAAATGTATCTTTCACCGATATCAGGAGGATGCGGATATCGTTTTTATCGACATTAAAGATTTTTCAAATTAATATTAATTCAAGCTAAATGAATTGATTTGAAGAGAACGGAAATATTTTTACAGTTATCGTATACATTTCCTATCGATAGAAAATAAAATTTGATGTATTTCAAAGGAAGAAACTAACAACTCAGTTTTAAATCGAAATGTTAATATATTTTATAATGAAGCAAACTAAAACCACCCTAACTCCAATACTAGATCAATTTTACATCTTCGGATCTAGTGTCGCGAAATGATTTAAGTTATAATAAAAATAGAATATGTTATTAAAAATAAAAGAATCTTAAACGTATTAAATTAATAGAAAAGTGCACTTATATATATATTAAATTAACTTCATTAATTTTTTTATTTTAATAAAATGAATTTTATACTTTTTATACAGTCATAATCTGACTAAAGTGAAATTTAATAAGTACAGATAATTTTATTCAACTCACAAATCTGTTATTTTAGGGTGGTCTTTTCCGATTTAAAACACGAAATTAGGAACTCTTGTAACGTTTACAAGTATTAATGTTAAATAAATAAACCGGCGTATAAACTTAATTCATCGGATTGTTTGTGATATTATTGGGGAACTATTAATATTTCATTGTTTAATAAAAATGATACAAATTTTTTATTAGCGTGTAAAAATAATATCGTATTACCAAAGAATTGAAATTAATTTGAATATTTTAATTAAAAAAAGTTAATTTTTTTGATGGACTTTGAAATCGAAACTTAAGCTTGATGATCTTTTACTTAGTATCTGAGTTTAACCAGCTTAATATATTGGTATAACAGCGTATATAAATTACTCAATATGCTATCAGTTTCGTTGTCCTAATACTGACAGTAACTGTGACACATGTTACATTCGATGCAATCATTTCTGACTTGGATTTTTTATGATGACCAACATCGATTAAATTCTGGTTTATTTACTGTTAACTCCGACAGTTTCTTTCAGAAAAGTTGCTAACTGAAATTAAATAACTTTAGCAAAAATTTATTCAATTGAAAATATATTGGTTTTATATATTTAATAAAAATAGGTTGTGCGTAATTTTAAGCACTTGATTTCGAAATATAACTGTAGTTGAAAATAGATTAAAACTTGTTTATGCTGTATAATGGATATTTTATTTCACGTATTATTATTTAATATTGAAAAGTTTAATGTATTAATATGTTATTTATTCATTAAATAATATTATTTTTCAATTAATAAGTTATAGATTTAAATAAAATATGTTTTAAAAACTGCAATGATTTGCCATTTTGAATTTTGTATACATCATTTAATTTTGCTCTATTAGTATTTAGGCTATAACGTATTTGAAGTTCAGATTGAATGATTTTTGAAGGGAATAAAAAGTACGGACATTTGTTGGTTTTTAATTAACCCGCATTCTTCTAAGTCTAATTCTTACTATTAATGTGCTTAATTAGCGATGACAATTTTTATTATTCGATGTTTTAGTAATTAATTACAATCACTTCTACAAAGGCGTGCATTTCGTTATATCGTTAAAAGATAGTACATCGACTTGAGTCTATTTTTCTCGTATATTTCTGAACATCTGCTTTAGATATTTTGAAGATACGTCAGCTTTGCTATTTGTTCATTGTATGTAGAAATGAAATTACAATATTTAGTAAGTGAGTAAACCGTTCTATGGAGATTAAATACAGAGATGATTTGCCGAAACATGGTAAACGATTTTGATTCAGTAACAAAATCGAAAGACAGAACGGTTTTATAGATATTCAGAAAGAATCTGTCATACTCCTTAAAGTAAGCAAGAAAAAAAGGGGAACAAATAAATTAAAAAATTACAACAGTAACTTTAAATACTATTAATCGTCAATTAATGGCATTTAAGTTTGACTGACAAGGCATACTAGATTCTTACAAGGTATACGCGGCTAGTTCATGAGAATCTAGTCATACAGCACAGAATCCCCAGCTGAACAAGATGCACGTATGGGGGTATTACTGTAAATAGGGATTTGGTACTTTGCTCTTGTTTATAAGCAATTTAAAAGCTTAGAATAAATAGTGAAAATTGATGAACAATATTTATTGATATCTGCAAAAAGATAATTTGGGTCAGATTGTAACTCGCAAGGGTTTCAAGAGGGCAATGATTCCAAACATCGAAGTCATTTATATATTGAGTAGAAATGCCTAAATGGCACCAGTACAATGAATTGACCTTTTCAGTTGCCTAAAACGAATTCAATCGAACATATTTGGATAGTCATAAAGATGAAATTTAGGGGAGAGAGAGTCTTCAATTTGAAATTGCTCACAAGTACACATAAGGCAAATTTGGAGGTTTTTACCCGAAACAATGGTTGAAAATCTTGTTGAAAGCATGCCTCGACACCACCAGACTTTAATCGACAATAAAGACAATTGGACGACATATTTGGCAAATGCATTAAAACTTTCTTTTCTTCATTGGTACCAGACCGTACATTTTTATGGAACTGATTGCACGTAGTTCTTGTATTTAAAATCGTGTGTTCTTTAAAAATTGTATAAATATTATAATTTGTATTTAATATAAATATAAATTGTAAACACACTATGAATGATAATTCATTTGTAAGTATTTTATGTAATGAGCTTTTTATTATAATGTCATTAAGGGGTTTTTTTGTTATCCATTTATTAACTATTCTGGAAGTATTATAAGTTTTAACATGGCTTTTAACGTGGTTTATTCTTTTTCCACGTTGCAAAGTCTATTGATATTTCATAGAAAATCTGACAATTTTTACTGTAAAATTCGAACAGATTTTATTAATATTATAGATAAAAATGTGGTACAATTTTAAATATAGTTTTCGTAATGTAATTGGAATTAAATAGCAATTAAAATATCTAATTGTTAGCTTTTTTAAAAATAAATATCAAGTGATACAGCATTTTCATGATTACACCATTTGACTGATGAGTGTGTTACGTACAGATATATTTTCTATAAAAATACTTTTTCCTAGAATACTCTTCTTATTTTGGTATCTTGAGTAAAATTGTTTTTAATTTCGAGATATAATGTACCAAAAATAAGCCTAATTTCGATCAAAATCAAATCTTTTAAAGTACCTGATATTTATTTTAACCACTAGATTAATGTTTTGTTATATAAAATATTATAATATAACATTTCAGATAACGGGAGAGCTATCATAATTAAAGTATTAAATTAAATTGTTAACTAGTCATTTTCCAAATATTTAATAGATTTTACTAAATATTAACCAAAAATTTCCCAAATATTGACCAAATATTAATCATATACTAACCAGGCATAGACCAGATATGACTAAATATTGTTTAAACGTTTGGTTTAGAGGTTTGGTCAACCTCTAGCTAAAGTTTTATTAATATTTAGTCAATGTTTGATTAATATTTGGGAAATGTATTGCTATTTAGAACGTTTAATAGATATTAAACCCGTTTTGTATATAAAGATACATTGTAACGAATACATATAATTGTTTTGGTAATGTCGTCAAATACAATTAAGTAATAATAAGTTGTCATCGTCTAATGATTGCATATTAAACTCACAAGTACAAAAAAACCTACATATAAGTTTTAATTTTGATCACCAAGAAAATTATATATTTTTTGTATAAAACAGTAAAATTATCTGTTATTAAAGAATGATTTCATATATCATATAGTTTTTTTTTTTTTTTTTTTTTTTTTTTTTTGAAATAAAATTAAAAATTAAAATTTTAAATTATTATTTTTTTATAACATATCCAAAAATACTAATTGTTATTTTGGTTCCTTTCTTTGTAAAACTTATGGTGGGTGTATAGTACTTTCAATTCAACTCATTTCTTTTACAAATTAAACGTAAACTTGAAAGTTTTCGATGAAATATTATCATTAAACGAGTTGAATGTTTTTTTTTTTTAAACTAAATAGCCATTTACTGAGAGTGAATTGAACAGATTATGTTTTGTTGAGAAATTTGTGGCGTTGAAGTATTCGAATCATATCTAAACTGATATGATGATACTGCATGACTAGTCATTTTAGTAACTGATTAAGGGAAATATGACATAAATTATTCTCTAATTTGTTATTTTCCATTGCTATTAATTATTTATCGTGTGTGTCTATAATTTATTTTTTAAATATACCAAATTATGAAATATACAAATTTGTTAAATAACTGTTTCAATTAATTTTTAATTGATTTATAATACTATGAAAATACTGAACTGTCAGTTATTATAACTATCTTATACTTAAAGTGAATGTAAAGATAAGAAAATAAATAATAATTCTTTTTCGTTTTAAAGAATTTGGAAAGACTTAAAAAAAATGAATCAAAATAAAATTAAAGTATTATCTATACAAAGTCACGTTGTATCGGGCTATGTCGGCAACAAAAGTGCAACATTTCCTCTTCAGGTAAGAAATTAAGAATTTATTAAGTATTTTATTTGAAATAATAATAATAATAATAATAATAATAATAATAATAATAATAATAATAATAATAATAATAATAATAACTTTAATAATCTTCTATTAAAGCAACATTTAATAAAATTGCCAAAATTAAATTTTAATATAATTCATTTAATTAAAAAACTAGATTTTCTTATCAAAGTCAAGATCTTATTTCTCTCTATTGGATGCAGAAAATGAAATGCTTTGAGAATTAAGTGCGAATGCATTTTATTAACATTCCCTTCGTGCTTTCTCATATTTCTTAAATCATTTTTATCGTTTCTATATATACGGAAATATTTTATATTCACTGAGTTATTAAGAATTTAAAGAATATTATTATATTATAATTTGTTCATTTAGTAGACATTTATTTAGTAAATTATAAAGTGAAAAACAATATACAAATTTCAGTTTTATTTACCATTTTAGCTTCTTGGAATTGAAGTAGATATTATAAATACAGTGCAACTGTCTAATCATACTGGATATAAATCATGTAAAGGACAAATTTTAAATGAAGAAGATTTAAGTATGCCAATTAAATTAATTTCTTTATTGCCATTTATTAATATTCTAAATATTACGACATTAATTATGAAATTTTAACTTTTAATCAGACACACTAATAGAAGGACTCGAGGAAAATAATTTGGATGATTACACGCATTTGCTAACCGGATATGTTGGTTCACCTTCATTTTTAAGACGAATCGTTCAAGTTGTAAAGAATTTGAAAAAGAAAAATCCGAATCTCATTTATGGTTTGCAAATTTATGAAAATATTGCACTGAGGAAATATATATTAGATAGTTTCCTATAAATTTTAGATAAATTAATTTAGAAATAAATTATTGTAAATGCATTTAGTACTTATATAATTTTATAAATAATTTATAAATATTTGTTTAGTGTACCAATTAAATCAATTCCATTATAATTTATACAAAAACTTAGAATACATTTTTCTCAGCTTATACATAAAAAAATTAAATTTCATTTTTTACATTTGATTGCTTATTTTGTTTTTAGTTTGTGATCCTGTGATGGGAGATAATGGAAAAATGTATGTTCCAGAAGTTTTTAAAGAAATCTATAGAAATGAAGTAATTACCGTAGCTGATGTTATAACGCCAAATCAGTTTGAGTTGGAGTAAGTAGAAGTTAAAAATATCACTCTTTACTTACATTATAATGCTAATGATAATAAAAAATAATATTTATGAATCTGTCAAATATTATATCAGAAAAAAATTATTTAAAAGTATAAACTGAATGAAATTATTGTAAAAGCATTAATATGTGTGTATAATATTGTTATTAATAAAAATATTGATACGAAAACTTAAAAAATAATTATGTTTCGCAATAAATAATACGTATTTTGAAGTTATAAAATCAATAAAAGCACTCTTCATCTAATAAATGTCATTTATTAAATTATTACTCGTATTTAATTGTGATCAAACATCTAATTGCATCTTAATGAATGCAATTTAATTATAAAATCATTATATTTAAATTTTATTCAAATACATGTAGTCATTTTAAATATATTGAGATATTTATTTAATACTTTATAATAATTAGCTGTTGATATAAATAGATTTTATTGTTTTTAACAGCAACCATTTGAACTTTTAAGCTGAAATAATTATTCTTAATGTTGAATGTATTTTATTTAAACATCTAATTCTGTTAAACAGATTTCGTATATTTAGAAGTAAATTAAAATAAGTCATTTTTAATTAATTGTTTTCTCTTTATATATTTTTTTAGTAGAATTTTATGTTTACAGATTACTAACAGGTAAAAGTATACAAACAATTGAGGACATAAAATTAGGTATGAAGGAGTTGCAAAAAAAAGGACCGCAGATTGTTACTGTTTCTTCCGCTAATATAGATGGAAAATTAATGGCCTTTGTTGATTCTGTTAAACGTAAGATCTTATTTCACGTTATGTAATTTAAAACATTCTACCTATCTAAATAACAGTTCACTCATTACAAATGTATTATTTATTTGGTGTGTTAGTTATCTCATATACGGTTATCGTGATGAATATAGAAAATGAAATTTCTCTGTGCCAATTATATTATCGTTACTTTGCTAGTTTTTCTGGTGAGCTATAAGCAATGCTATAAAAGCACAGTTGTTGCAACTATCAGTAAATACTTACTCTTGATCCACTTTGATAAGATATTTCACAAAAACATAATAATTCAGCGTATAAAATAATGTGCCTTGAGCATTAAAATAGCAGTACATTGCATGATAAGTATTTATTTAGGTGGAAAAATATCATTTTTATTCAAATCAGTCATTAAAATCATGAAATAAGTTACAGGAATCTGTTTTATACGTTTGGTATTTACTTTTTAATACTTTGAATGCACTATTTTTGTGATACTTCTAAGCAAATATTTGTTTAAAAAGTTTATATGTATTAGAAATATTCCGTTATGGTCTATTCAAATTAAAACTTAAGCCATATAAATTAATAATATAGTTAGTTTATTATTAATATTTCACGATAAAATTAAAATATAATATATTATTCATATGTTAATATAATGTAAAAATTATAATAAATTACAGATAAACAAGCTTTTACAATCGAAATACCATATCTTCCGTTATTATATACAGGATCCGGTGATTTGTACACCGCACTTTTCTTGGCACATATGCATTTAGAAAGTGATATTAAGGTTGTGTTGGAAAAAACAATTAATACAGTACATAATATTCTTTCAAATACTTTAGAGTATTATAAAGGTATTTTAATAGTAATATATGTTTAAAATGTTATATTTTTATTTACTTATGTATACCTTTTTTATTACAGCTTATTCAAAAAATGACCAAAGTGTAAAGAAGAAAGAATTAAGAATAATTAATAACAAAAAGTTAATTGAAAACCCAGAAATAAATATCCATGCTATTGAATTATAATTAACAATAATTAATTTAATAGCAATATAAAAAAGAAGATACCCAAATACTATAAATGCGCAAAACACATGCAGAACTAAGTACTTAAGATTCTGTTATAAATTTGTAAATAATATGTTCAGTATATATTTAATTTGATCACGAGATTGAATTTTTGAAATTGTATTTACACATAATATTAAAAAGAAGCAAATAGATCATTTTAATAAATAAATTAGATACAACTATGTATAATATATTTTTATGTTAACTTGTTCTAATACTTTAACACTATAAACTAAAACTCATGAACATGCACATAATTTCATGGATTTTCTATTTTGCAATTGTCATTTAATTTATCTTTACTGCGTTACAGCAATAACAGTCCAACCAAAGTCACAAAATGTTTTAAATATAATTTATTAATAACAACACATTAAATTTGTTTGGTACGATATATACTTTTCAGTATATTGTTCAGTATATTGTACGATATATACTGTTTCAGTATATCAGACAAAAAATAATTTTTAACAGAGTAAAAGTACTCAAATGTACAGTATAAACATTACGTTGATAAACATTAAGTTTAAAAAAAAAATATTTTAATATACTATTTGAAATGTAAATTGAAAAAAAAAAATTAAACATAAGCGATAAATCGTTCTAATTTAAAATAACATGTTCATTAAAGTAAAATATTAAATAAATTTCTAAATTTTATTTTGTAATTGCAGGAATAATTGAATTTTCGAGAATAAATGCTAAAAACTACAAACATTTTTATATATTAAAAGAGAAAATTTTAAGAAGTCAATCGACAATAAATAATATTAATTTTTTTTGAAAATAATATTTTTGTGTATAATGTTTAGTTTTATTTTATTTTACTATAAAGTTACTGCCGTGCTTAAATTAATGTAATACATACTGTATCATGGCGTCAGATCTTACAATTTTAAAGTTACCTTAAATAGTTTAAAATGAAATAACTCTAAAATGAGTATTAGTACATTTTTAATTAATTACAATCTTTGTCTGTAAACTCTTTTTTACTATTTAATTATGATTGTTAACTAATTATGAGTATTAATACTCGTGGATTTTTTGTTATAATAATTTTTTTATTAAAACGCTATGTAAAACAAGATAAACTGAAAAAATGTATCCCCATTAACAGCTTACTTTTATTCGTATACATATAAGATATTATGTTAATAAATTAAAGCTGATTATATTATTGTTTGAGTAATTCAAATTGTAATGCATAATATAAATTGTTTTTATTTAGCGTTTACCAAAAAAAAAGTTTATGAGCTCAATGTTATTAGAGTATTAGATGTTACAAATTATAATGAATGTTTCTATGCAGCATTTGTGAAATACATTTATCAAATTTCGTTTCAACTGTGAAGCGAAATCTAATATGTATGTTGTATTAAAGGATAACAGAAAGGTCTAATTATTTCAAAATGCTATGGTGTTATAGTTATTATTATATAATATTTTGACAATAAAAATAAGAATATAACAAGTACAACAAAACCTAAAAAAATATAATACCGATGGATACAAAAAAATATAAAAAGGAAATTCTATGTACTTTTGTTGGATAATAATAGTTTTATATATTATAAGTATTTATATATATTACTTAAATATGAGTGACTATAAAATGTTTTACAACGTAAATAACATATATAATTTAAGAGTTTTTTTTTTCTATCGAGTTGTTTCATATTTTAACTAAAAATGAAATTCCAAATTAAAGAGCTAAAATATGCAAATTTACTATACTGAAACATAGATAAACTTTTGTATTTTCATGATGTGTTTAATAAAAGTTCTTTATAGGCCACAAAAATGTATTTCAAATATATTAATTGTCGAACGTATTCAAACAAATGATGCAACCGTACCATTGATTATAAATGCATGGAATCATGTACAACGAATTAAAAACTATGTATTAATTGTTGATTATTCTGAATAGGAATTTTATCATTTAAAATGAAACATTAATATTATTCCAACATGTTGTTGAAAGAACTAACTCTATTTTGATAGCATTGTCAGGTAGACAATGATATTCAAAAAATAGTATGATATACTTTTGTATTTAGCATTTCTATCAAAATATGATGCTTTTCATTCGAAGTCTTGATAAAACCAGTTGTTTTCAAATGTAAATATAATATTTAAATAATTATATGAGAAGTAAAAATTTTAAGTATTGTAATTAGACACTATATTTTAGTAACGTAAGTTTATATTGATTCAACATTACGTTTCTTTAATATTCCATGCGCCATTCAACGTTTAAAATTATAAATGTTGAACAAGTAATTTCATAAATTAACTTTATTATAACGTTTCATGTTAGAGATTTAAAAACTATTAAATTTTGTTCAAATCTGTTTCAAACACACTTGGAGTAATGCATACTTCGTTAAACTTTAATAACTTATTATAAACAAATTTAATTAAATATTTGATTTACTTAAGGTAAATAATACGATAGCAAAATTAGGAGAGATAAAACGTAGAATAATATTTTAATATTTGATTTTCTGCGTTATTTACCTTTGATGATTATTCTTAATGTGTACGCTTTTAATGAAAAAAGTACATTTTAGCGAGTAAATGTTTTGATAAAAGATTTTGTTTACTTATAATTTACTTAAACTAATTGCTGTATTTTTAATATTACACGGGTCTTAATGAGTGAAGTGCGATGTTCGAAGTTAAAGGGCAAGTTGAAACAAATGTCTTCCATAAATAATGTTAATTTAAGGAGATTTTTAATGACATTCCGGATATAGGTGAAACATATCCAATCTGTGAACGTATACTGATGTTTTGTACGAATAGAAAATATTTATTTTTGTTAATTGTTTGCACTCTAAATGTTATATAATACATATTTTTTATATATATACTCCCAAGTAATTCCTTGTTATATGAATCTCCTTAAATAAATGTAAGCTGTTCACTGAATAGTTCATATCAGAATAATTATATTGTTGACAATACAAAAATGTATTATGTTACGTATGTTTGTTGCATTATACTCTAAAAAACAATAAAATGAATTCATTTAAATGTCGTATACAATTTAATCACTACCTTGGTTAATTTTCTTTCCTTCATTAAATTTTTCATTTAAGACAAGAATTATATAGATATATATACAATTAGTTATTCAACGTTAATTTTAAGGAGTCGAAAATAAATAGTTTATTAAAATTGAATTACCATTTTTAAACATGTGCTGAACCTTGAACATAGAGTAACTATGAAGGTTTATTTTAATTATGTTAAAATCGCCAATACTTTTATTGAGATGATGAAAACAGAAACATTATTCAATGGACGTTTTATTACATTTAATATTTTTTAAGTTTAGTGCCAATTAGTTTTTTGTCATGTAAATCTGAATTTAATTTATAACTTTTTTAGCAAATTGGTTTTGTCAACATTTTTGTAATAATATTATATTTAAAGATAAGTGCCATTGATATGCTTAAATATTACAAGGAATAATGATAAATTAAAACAAATTTGGACACAGATAAGTTTTTCTAACTAGTATTTTGTGGATTTGAAATGCGTTGTTTAACTCGTTAGATAAGGATGGTTTGATAGAACAACTTTAAATAAGATATTTTTATTTAATAACTTAATAATAATATAATTGTTTTAATAATAAAACATGAACAATGTAATACAATAATTCAACGAAATGTAATATATGTATAAATACATGTACGAAATGTAAAACAACGAAATATTCTTGATCAATTAAAAAAAAGTTTGAGTGATGTATCGAATCAAATGTTACGATATTTATCCGTTGTATATGAAAAAGCTATTGAAAACTAGAAGAAAGTTCAGAAATACAAACAGCAAAATTACAGCCTTAAATAATTTAGCAACAAAAATTGTAACAGGAATGTTTACAATGTTTATGTAAACTCGGAATGTATAAGATACCATACGAATTTTTTTAAATAATATCTTGAGAAATTTGCTAACAGCTTCCATTCAATCATTTTATTTGTAACTATTACAAAATTATAAAGTAAATTTTTAGCAGAAATATATTAGTATTTCTAGACCTCAAACGTTATTTGTTTCGTAAATTTTATGATTGTATAATAAGGCAATTTTTATGAAATTTATAAAATTTTCCTTATAAATACATTTATCTTGAAGTACTTTATTGTGTTTGTTTTTTAACTTATCAGACAATATATTTTTAATTTTAATCTTTTGCAATCTGTTTTGTAATTATAATTCAACCCATAACGCAATATTTCCTTTTAAAATTTTTCGAATATACGTTTGTTATAATATTATCGTAATACATTCAATTATATTATATTTTAGTTTACATTTTTTTATATATATAAACTTAAATAAAAGTTATGTTATTGTGCATATTTCGATCTAAATTTATTATTTATACACTTATTATTATTATTATTATTATTATTATTATTATTATTATTATTATTATTATTATTATTATTATTATTATTATTATTATTATTCTGCTTTATTTAATTTCAAATAGTAAAAGTATAGACGAATCTTTTTAATGCAAAAAAAGGTATTAAAAAAATTATATTTCTATGTCTCACACTTCACTCACAATTCAATTTTATATATTTGAGTAATTATTTTTGCAAAACATATAGTTACATCATAAAACAATTTCAGTTTAGCAACGATTTTATTTTGTACTTTTATACTGTTAAATAAATATTTTTAACAAATACGAAATATAAAAATATATGTAAATAATTATATGATTTAGTTCGAGTTAATCAAATTCATTCAATATGCATATATTTTATAAAATTATAATTAATTTTTTTAAAATTAATTTGCAGATCAGATTAATTGTTCATACGTTGATTAAAAGGCTATCTCTAATATAAATCTTATAATATATCTTATTAATTAAAATAAATAAAATGATTTATTAAACAAAAAAAAGAATTTAAAATATATTGTGTAAATATAAAATATATTTTCAGACAATCATATATATTTTTCAAATAATTATTTTTTATTTTATTTTAAATATATATTTAATATGTTGCAATAAATTATTTATTAGTTAAACAAAGAACATATTTCTTTAATATAATAATAAAAATAAATGTGCAATTTTTGTGAATTTAAAGTTTTTACATTTGGAGTTTGAAGCCCCTGCTGACAGGCATTTACTTACACACATGTGATATGCGTGGTAGCGTGAGTTCGAGGTAAACTGAGGTCGATGGAAAGTGGCATAATCGCGGATGTGGATCGCTCAAGGAAAGCAAACGAGATCCTTTACCTTACTTATGTAACGACTTAGCTCGAGTCTCGTGTCTTCGACCGCTCTTTTCAAGAGAGCCACTCACACTTCTCCATCTCTCTTTCTTTTTCTTGATTTTTCCTTTTGTTCTCCCTCTTTCTCTTATTCTCGTTCTCCGT
This sequence comes from Axea sp. ZL-2020, assembly GCA_022817665.1. Classification (NCBI taxonomy): domain Eukaryota; kingdom Metazoa; phylum Arthropoda; class Insecta; order Hymenoptera; family Scelionidae; genus Axea; species Axea sp. ZL-2020. Next base: position 15,854 of record JABFOX010000162.1, read on the forward strand.
TGCTCTTTTTTCTTCGTCTCTCTTATACCGCTGAAAATCTCCCATCAAGACGAAGTCCGCGCATCTATGTCTCTTGTTCACTCTCGAGTTCCATGATAATGCATCGTCTCACTTATTCTTATGCACTCTCTTCTTTGAGATTCGCACTTTCGGAGTCTAACAAATGTAACGTTATTACGTTAAAATAAATTTTTACACATTAGATATCTCAAAACGTCATTTAAGAAACAAAATTACTTTTGTTTTATCAAACATGATTTTGTTTAGTTTCAAAATGGAATAATCTTTTACATTTATTCTTGCAATATAATTAATGAATAAATATCCTTTCATAACATCATTTTGTAAATGCAACCTGATTTTTTATTATTATAATTAAATGCTAACTTGCTGTGATTTGTCAATATTATTTTATTAAATTTATTCCGTTTGTATTTCACTTAATCAAAATCATAATAATTTATTTCTACTACACTAAATTAATTTGTTGAATAATCGACTAATTTTATAATAAATCAGGTTTTATTCATAACGTTGCATGCTACGATCGACGATATACCGTTGTGAATATAATCGTGAATTACTGATAGAAATTCCAGTTGGCTTAATCTTAATGATGAATTGTTTTAATCTCGTTCAACCGGCCTGATTCTGAGGGGATTTAATCGGCGAAATTGAAACACTGTTTAATCTTTGTTTTCGCGAAAAAAAAGGAACGAGGAGTATGATAAAATTTATTCATCTGTCTGACTGAGTTGTTAATCTGTTTTTTCTCTGAAAAAAAAAATCTTAATACATATATGAAAAATAATCTTATAAAAGGTGTTGATAATTACCAATTCAGATATTTTGACCAATGCCTATAAATATCTCATTTACGAGATAGAATTGAGATTTGATATTTTATTTAATTTAATAAAAACAAATGATCGATATTAAGGTTTACTGAGCTGAAAAATATCTATAAAACATTTTCCAAAAATATTTCCATTTAATTCAAAGTATTTCGTTAAGTTGCAAAATTTCGTTAAGATAAAAATGAAATTTAATGGAAATAATGCAAATGAAAATTGATCAAGGTAGTTCTAATTGAAAGCATGACGAATAAATTAAATTGCATTCTGTGGCGAGAAAAAGTTGCACTTCCTGAAATTCCAGGGCTATTAACAAAAACCTCGAGGCCGATCCAAAAACAATTTCATCCTACTGGTCCGAGGTCCGAATCTCATCACCGTCAAACAATGATCCCTTATACCCCCTCTTTCCACCTATCAAAGGTAAATACCCTTCGATTACGTCCCAACCGAGAAAGACAGGCTCTCGGCACCGCTGGAAGCAGCGTGCCGTTAAAGTTTCATCAACGGACACAAAAGGTGGCAAAGTGCCTTGACCTCTCGAAAGAGACGGCAAGATTCTCTTGAAATCGGAAGAAGGAGAAAAGTGCGAAAGGAGAAGCCGCGGTCTCAAGCGTAATACGGGTCGGGCTACCTTGTCCGATAACTTTCCGCCGGGAGAGCCGAGAAGGAGTTGATTATCACGAAGAAACTGAAGACGACGAAGAACAGGACAAAAAATGTCCAGAAGAGAAGGCGGAAGCGAAACGCGTCAAAAAAATTGCGCATAGAAAAAATTTCAGTCGAGCCGACAGAGTTTTCGGGTTGCACATTGATCGCTAATTTACTATAGTACCATGATTAAAGACTGCGAAGATTTTGAAAGTAACTTCAAACTTCACCAGTTTTGCAGTCTTCCAAATTATTTAAAATCTTTTTTTATTCTTATTTCCTAATTTTTTGTTCTGTGAATTTGAAAAAGTATGTGCGAAATGTTAAAAATAATTTATGGAAAACATTGACTGTTTATAAATGTAAATGTAAAATTATATATAATGTAATGATATTTGATGTAAATTTTAATGTAACATATCTATAATTGACAATGTATTTTGCGAATTAATTATACTGGGCAATAAAAATGTCACAACTTGTATCTCAAATTAAGTAAACACGTTAATTAACATGCTGAAAAAATTATAATATAAAGTATACAATGTTAAACAAAACGATCAAAAAATAAAACAAAAGTAAAAAAAGTAATGGAGGGATGAAAGTAACATTAGAGAAAAATAGATAAAAAGAAATTTTAATCTATTATGAGAATATTTATGATTTAATTCTCCATATAATTTATAAAAGTGATGACATTAATTAATACAATTGTTTTATACGACCAATATATTCACACATAAATTTTCTTCTCAATTATTTAATTAGCATTCTAAATGTATAGATATATTTCAATTATATTTTATAAAAATATATTTAAAATCTAAAAATATTAATACGGAAATTTTATTAAATATGAAATTGTTTTACCTGCCTAAAGAGAGAAATGATGAAAACTTTATGTAATTACGGTAATCTACACAATAATTTATTTTCAGATTTTATTGGTGTATTTTGCTAATTTACACGAAAATGAAATATTTTTGTAAATATAGTTAAAATTTTAAGTTATTCTGAACATTCCTATGGTCTTTCTCTTATAAATAAAATAATAATAACTCTATAATCAAATATAAAACGCTGATTAAAACACAGGTTATTTTATCTAAAATATTTCAACAAATTATCTAAAAATAATATCTCAATTTAAATTAATTTGAAATGTTTTAGAATAATTAGTTGCCCAGTTTCACATAGAATTTTAAATGAAATTGTCCAAAAACAGATTTTATTTTTCATACATCGTTTAAAAATTAATGTAAATTATTTAGAGATTTTTTTTAACTTTTATAACCGAAAATGAACATCTCTGATTTATATGTGTCAACAATAAAGAACTGTAATTATATCAAACTTATTTAATTAGAAAATCAAATATTCCATTTATGCATTTTATGGTAATTCAATTCCTATTTTATTACACGACGTTTTATTGACTCGTTTATGACGAAAACATGTTCTATTATTATATTAAAATGAAATTCTGTTATTATATATAATGATAAATTTATGATATTTAATTGATTTCATTTTTATTTCCAATTTTTTCAGATAGATCTACTGTATTCATTTCAGTGTTATTTCTTTTATATTATAATTTATTTAAAATATAAATCATAATCACAAATTGCAGTGAAATATATAATAATTAACTGATTTGCATACATGTCTTATATAATTGACTGCACAAAATATATTTTTCATATTTTTCTTGAAAAATAGCTGGAAAAGATTTGTTTAAAAATATAGAAAAGTAATAATGAACGAATTAGCGAATTAAGAAATAATCAAATGAGCAAGTGAACAAATAAACCAAGAAACGAATGAATGAAGAACAAACGAATGAACGCATGAATGAACGAATGAATGAATGAAAGAACGTATACATGTTTAACTGAATTAACGAATAAACAAACAAACGAATGAATAAAGAACGTATGAACAAACTAGCAAACAAATAACAGATATTTTATCTACATCATCTTTATCAGTATAAAAGTAATATTGTACGGATGTTACAAATGATTATACTGACTACAAATTATACACGAAAATAAAAAAGAATATATTTTTCATAAACTTACAATATAAATTATGATATAACTTTTACATAATGTTATTGCAATATTTTTTAGTCGATGTTTTCAATAAAAATATCAAAATTAATTAAAAGTTATGGAAATAAAAATCCTATCTAGGTTAATTTATAGACATGCAAATAACAGTAAAATTGGAAACATTTCTCTCTAAGTATTGAATTACAGATAGTTTTTAATTAACCTCTCAAAATGTATTTTTATTTTTATATTTATTCTTAGAAATTTAATTTATTATCATACCGAAACTGTTCGCAGTTAAATTATAATACCACGTAATTAATTATTCAATTCAAATTTAATTAAGAATAACCGCAACGAAATATTGTTTTAAATCATTCTTATTCAATTTACATAAAGAAGTAACAATATCCACTCTAATAACAAAGCAACGAAACGAAAAAACACCTTATTTTTTAATAAATGTATAAAAAATACAAATAATAAATCATATTTTAATGTCTTTTTTAATTCTCTCTATTTAGCAATGAACTTTTTCCATAAAGATCTAAGAAACAAGAAGAGTGAATTGGTCCCAAGTGGTAGCAGGAGGGACGAAGTGGAGATGGAAGCGAGAAAGAAAGAATGCGAAAAAGAGAAAGACAAAGTGTAATGGGGGGAGAGGAAGAAAGAGGAGAGAAAAGGAAGGATTGGCCACAGAAGGAGAGAGGCAATGCGAACGAAGACGCAAGTTCATATCCAAGCAGATATGGGACGATGTTCCGAAGTAACCTCCATCAAGGATGGACTCCTATCCATGCTGGCGAGGTGCATGAGTGTGTTAGTTGTTCACGTGAAGGACCGATTAACACACGCACGCTTAGCCGGCGGTTACGCG
>JABFOX010000163.1:0-20290 GCA_022817665.1 Axea sp. ZL-2020
TATATATATATATCTTTCAGTATATTAGAATTTGTATTGAAATAAATTTTGAACTAAATTTATTATATTTAATATTGTAAATAAAGTGATACCTTAACATTATATTTTAATATTAATCAGTGCAGAATAATTTCAAGTATTTTTATTTAAAACTAAGAATATCAGTTTTTTTATTGTACTGACAATTTAGAATACTCATGACAAATCGTATTTTCACATTTTTAGTTTATTTGTAATGAAACTGCGACGTACCAGCAATTCAATGTACCATTCAACTCGACTGCAAAATCGAACATCTTGTATAATAACATCTTATTAACAAATATTACGAACATTTTTAACATTAACAATAATTTCGTGTTTTTAGAAATATTTATAAAACCTAAATTACACATATGAAAATTATATACTACATTTATATGCTTTTGTTTTTCTTTCTCTAATTTTTCTTTCTTTTTTCATGTTTTACACAAAATTTTGAAATTAAAATACAGCCGATAAACAAAAATAGTGTTTACGTAAAGACCGAAAAGTAATATTAGATCGTTTATATTTGTAAATTTGTAATACGTTATTTATTATGTTTACTTTTCATTAATATTATTTCTAAATTATTTTGTTATGAGAAAAAAAACAAATGCTTTTTAAAAGTATTCTAAATTAGATACAGAATGCAATCGATAATAACTGATGTACTTTTTAAAATTCTTAATTAGAATTGTATATATACAAAACAATATATTCTTGTATATATATAAATATAATATTTTTATACAGATTACTATTAAAGTATTTTTGATATATATGGCGAAATTAGTTTTTCTTTATGATTAAATTCCAAAATATTTCTTCATATAGTTATAAACTGATTCCTTTTTAATTTTATTTATATAGCAGTTAAAATAAATCAAGAATAAAATTGTACTTTATACAAATAAAATATATCGAATGAATACATATATTTATATATGTATTATATATTATATATAATTTATAATAAATCATTAAACTATCATTATTCTCTCATAACGTTAAATATGAATAAATATTTGTATTAATATCTATGTTTTCTTCAGAAGCTAATTCAGTTCCAACTTAAAATGCAGCATTTGTTAGTTGGTGGAAATGAAATAGTCGTTTATTAACTCATCTAAAATATTCGAGAGGGAAAGGAAAATCGTGTTAGACTTTAATTCATTCCATCGCATGTTTGCGCATAACGCTCCAGCAAACGATTCTTCCCGCGAGCGATCAACCACGCTTGAAATGAAATGTTCAATCGAGTGTGGAAAGTAACCAAGAAACGATACTTGCCATCTTTTCCTACATATTTGCCTTTCTTTTCCTCCGAACTTATTTCATTTTCTTTTTTTTTCATTATTATTTTCCAAAATATAAATGCGAAAAATCTTTATTTTTAGCAGCATTCCAGCTGATCAAATATTAAACAATATAGCATTTATCAATAGTTGTCAATAGAATTGATGCATGACAATGTAATGGACAAATATTGTCGTTTTATGTAAAACTATAGGTGTAAGTCATGAAAAATCTGTCAACATTTTATTCGAATAGTAAACTTTAACTTCACCAAAGTCGCTTTGCTTAATTATCGTGGTCGCGCTCTTCTAATTCAAATTTCAGTTTTATTCCGTTTAAAATTCGAGTCACAAGAAAATGCGAATGTCGGATTTTGTTGAATATGCGAAGAAGTGCAGCTTGTTTATCGTGGCTTTGTTTAGCTCTGAACAAAAAAGTCACTTACGACACTTTGAACAAGTTTTAATTGGTTTGGCGTACGACATTTAGCATCACGAATTTATTGCAATGCAGGCATCCTTGCAGTTTCGTACGCCTGGTTGAAAAGTCCCTCTTATTTACAGTCAAACAGAATGTGCGCAAAATGCCACATGTAAATAATCCTGTCCCCAAACGCAATTAGGAAACAGAAGAAATTGTTGTTCACCACTATAAAAATAATTTATCACTTATTACTTACATAATCAGTTAGTTTTAATTTACTTAGAATTCTATTCACTTTTCGTGTTACAATTTTTCATTATTATTTTTATAACTCAAACAAAATTATATCTTCAAAGATACGATATTTATTTATATTTAGTTCAATGATTATACTGAAAATTTTAAAAGCTATTAATGTTATATAGAAGACTCATAAGAAGAAGAATCATAAGACTTTTGTTATCTATGTTCTTTAATTGTGCAATAAGTAGCATTAATTAATTTAGTGACAACATAAATATAATGAGCTATATGTCTGTAATAAACAAAATTAATTAAATTTATGTATAAATTGTTAATCAATATATTTACTAAAAAATTATTGTATTAATTATATAATTTTTCATTTTTAGATAATTTTTTAATAAATTAATGTTTGATTCTAATTTATTTGGAGCTGAAAACATAAATATTTTATTTATTAATCGTAATAAAAATCGAAGCCTGCACGAACTTACAAATTTCAATTACTCATATTTTGACAATTTTAATTACATGAAACATTCTTCAATAAAATTAACTTATGAATAAAATAATAACGTGCAAAATGTACTCGTAATTTAATCATTAAACCGACTTTAAGAGCTTTATAATCTATGAAATCATGTTCGAATTTTATTGGAACAATTGGTTAAATAATTATATAAAAATATTATCGTATATATAGTAATATATTAAATATTTGTATATGTGGAATAAATGAACAAAATATAATAATAATAATAAAATAAAATATTAAATGATAAAAAACATACTGAATTGCATATAAGTTTAAAATGTTTATCTAAAAAAATTAATATTTACGTCATTTTACATTTACAAATAAATCATTAAAATTTAGTAAATATTGTAAACTTTATGAAGCACAAAGGTTGGCTAAGAAAAACATATACATTTTTTAACATTTTCTCTACAAATATATTATAAATATCTTATAAATGTCTCTGTTTTCATTGGTGAAATTTCCAAAAGAACTTCCTTGATTTTATACTTATTAAATTAACTACTATTAAAATAATTTAAAGCTTTAGAAATATTATTATCATATATTTTATGGAACAAAGTAGTTGTAACTGTTATAAAGAGCATGTTAGTCTTGATATAGGCACCTTCTATCAAATTTAATTTAAAATATTTAATTATCACAAAGGTTTTCTTGGAATGAACTATGTACAACAAAAATCGTATATTTTATTATGTTAACTTCTGTAAACACTTGAATATTATTATATAATATTTTTTGCCTTTTTATGAATAACTGAGTTAACTGTTACCGTTGTATAAATCCTTTCTATATAACTAAATGAACAATGTCAGAGATTTTCAAAAAGTTATTTTACAATTAAGATTTCCACAAGAATAATATGGTCTCATAATCAAAGTTTTAATTTGCATTTGATAAATTCTCGTGGAATCAAATAATATTTAAGTTTTGACAAGTCATTGTTGATTTAACTTATTTTAAGTCTTGACCTTAAGAGGTGGTAATCAAACAAGTTATTGAAAAAATAGTCATAAATAACTATCAGTTGAATATTTATAAATAATATGTAGATCAATGTATCTCTCGTGAAATAATTTCGTCAAATATTGCAAAATATAGTTATATTTACATTGATTTGATTTTATAAAACGTTATAAATATGTCGTTCTTTGAGCAGATGTTTACATAATGTAATAATAAAAATTTTAAATAATACACCGTGAAACTTTGCAAATTTCACTAATAATAAGTAATTAAAGCAATCACATGTTTACAACTTCTTGATTCATCATTTGGATACAACCCAAATATTTTCTTCTTATTGATAGTCATAAAAAGTGAATTCTAAAATCTCATTTCATCATAAAGTTTCTATCTACTATAAACTTCTTTTCTTGTTATTTATCAATTTACTCTTAAAAGAATAAAGTTTTTAAAGATTGAATTCAAAACTATATATAAGCTTACTTAACATTTTTAAGGTTTAATAATTCGATTCGTTTGTTATAATTATATACTAGCACAGTTTCATATTGTAATAATAACCATAATTAGATTCAATGATATAGCAAAATTTGATTAATATTAAAAATTTAAAATAAAAAAGTTAAAATTAATTACATAATTTATTCATTATAAAATTAACTCATATTGATAAAATTTCAGTAACTCAAAATTTTAAATATTTGTCTTCACGAAACATTTTGAATAATTTAAAATTTAGATATGCTTATTCTCATTGATATTTTTCAACACCATTTTCAATTTTATAATATTAAAAAAATTGTAAATTTAAAAATAATACTTTTGTTTGTCATTACATTTAATTAGTTTGTTCCAAACTATACTACAAGTGTATATATATTTTAAATTTTTATTGCATTAATTTTGTATGTCATGTATTAAAACTGACATTAACTTGTAATTCCAAATAATTCCAATAAAATCAACATTCTATGATAAGTAACAGTATAATTATAACTCTTATCAAATAATATGTATCCCACTTTGAATCTTAAACATTCCAAGAACTCTAAAATAAGTTCATAAATAATTTTTTCATGGAACAATCCATATAATGGAAAATAATTTAGTTGTTCGTTAAAGCTAGAATGTTTTATAACAAACGTAAAATACGAGCGACCGATATACCATAATTTGAAAGCGCTTGTTCATCCAAAGTTTCTCGTTGCTTTTAAGATTAAAAAAATTATTACGGTTTAAAAGTTACTGCGGTGCATTTTCTGACACGGAGATATGTATTTTTGAGGCTTGCTGGTAAAGTAGATTAATTTGGATCCAACAGTAGCTATATAATAGTAAAACTGCATGAATTTATTTGCTTTCTTTTTCGTTCACATCGAATATGCAATTAAATTTTTAAAAAATATACAGATAACCGTAGTAAATAACAAGTTTAAATGTTTTTATTAATTAAGCCCAGTTTAACATCTGATGCATTTTCTTTAACATAATGATAGTATCCGTAATCGAATCGAGTCATATTACGTTACTTAATTTCATCCCATCCTGATAATTCGATACGATAGCATTTACTTACTTCAACTAACCGCGCGATTCCATAAAAGAGTATTAAGTTATAGTCGTTTGCATATAATCGATATTCCACAACAGTATCGCTTTTGCAAATAGAAGCTTTCTTTAAATTAAACAAGTTTAGTGATGAAAATAATTGTTTGAGTGTTTTTCATGAATTAAAATCAAACCAATCAATGTGACATTCCAGTTAATTTGTATGTTCAAAAAGATAAATATTTCGTAACAGAAAATGATAATTTTATTGATATATCTATGAAACTTCGAATAATTTATAACAAAAATTCTTTGTTAATTCCTGTGTAACCATGCATGATGCCGCGATAAATTATTCAATTTAGAGAAGTTGGTTCAAAATTGCATATGCATAATCTTCTCATTAAGTAATATAATTAAGACATCTGCGTATGATATAGTTAATATGTTTAAACTATTACATAATATCAAATACATATATTGTATGAAACATGTAATATTTGCATGAATAGATTTTATGATTAAGTAACTTTATACTTAATCTAACTGGAAATTATTGGTGTATAAAGTTCATAATTTATTCAAATTAATATCAAATAATGTATATCTTCTTGTTTTCCTTAGGGCGATTTAAATTAAACAAAACCAAAGAGAAAACTATCTATATTTATTACTTCGTTTTAATGTTTGTTGAAAAACAACATTTTATTTAAACTTTTTTACAAAAATAAGTCTATGAAAAAATTTTTTATTCTTATAATGTTATGAAAATAAATTACCAATGCCATTTAATTCCATGATTCATTATTAAGGTATACAGTAAATGTCTGCAAATGGTTATTACAATTATTAGTTCTTTATATTTAAAGAGCAATTAAATTTATTCTATGTAGGGAAGAATTAGCTATGTAGATAAAAATTCATGAAACAAAACATCATTAAGTAATTTTTTCTATAACGTGTATAATATATATCTATCGAAATAAAATAATATATTTCTTTATATATATATGAATATCTTTGATAACTGCTAAATATAATAGTTTTAAATTTTAACTCTTTTAGCCAAATTTCCTCTTTACAGATAAAGATTGTAATGAGCTTATTCATTAATATCACAAATTAATGTTTTTTCTTAAAGCATATCATTTGATTATAAGAAATAAAATATAACATAGATAAATATTAAAATGTTACGATTAGTAAGTCAAAAAATTTCATTTGTAATTTGAAGTAATGAAATTTGTTCAAAATTATGCAAATGCTCGCTCAACTATTTAATAGAAAGAATGGTAAAATGTAGAAAAGAGTCTGGCTCGTGCTACAAATTCAGAATAGTTCCCAGAACATCCTACTTGCGCTGAACTGAACACTATACTTATTTGATCCAGTCTAAACTGTTTTCCCAATTATTTTCAGTTTCTCAAATTTTCAAATGAATTTTTTAACAAAATGTTTTAGTAATAAAAAAAATTATAAAATGTGATAAGAATATTTCAGAACAACAGAAAATAATTAAAAATGTGATATTTCTTGTGATGATTTATAATAATTTTTAAAACATTTTAAACATTGTGAAAGTTTTCCAAAAGCTCAAAAATTAATAAAATTAAGTTTTAAATTCTTAGGGTTTTTAATTTCTTCTCCATATTTTGAAATGAAAAGAAAAACGTGAATTTGTGTATCAACAATATCACGAAAACGTAAAAATACATTCAATTAATTTCAATTATCAAATTTTCACAGAGCTAACCTATGATTTTCCACAAATAAATTCAATTTAAAATCTTTCGCCGAGTTTTTCAGATATTTTAAAACCAAGGTTTTATATATATACTTTCGTAGTTAAATTTTGAGGAAATCAGAAAAATTCGAATACTTTCTTACATTTAAATAGATTAAATCTAAAAAACAGCTTGTTTCAATAAGTTTAAAGAATAAATTTCTGCATTAATTATATATATTTAAATTATTCTAAATATCAAAAACTTAATTTTATAAATTACTTTTTCCTTTACATTTATATCACAAAAAATATATTAAAATTAAATAAAGAAACTGTTTAAAATTATATTTTAATGAATTTTTTTGGAATTACATTCCACTTTCAAAAAGGTTTATTTAGTAAATTATTCAAATTCAAGCCAACATAACTCAAAACTCTACTGTAATTAGATGAGTTATTCTTAATTTATATATGTATTATTCTTTATCTAAGTTATTTGTAACCCGAACATTATTCAACTTACTACTATAAATTTTTCTTTTGTGATTTAAAGTTACATTCTGTCCTATCCAAAATAAGATCAGTGGGTGACTTCATTTTGATCTATTTGAAATTTTTCCACCAACATATTCTCTTACAACTTTTTATTTATAATTTTACGTTGTAAGGCTGGCGCGAAATTTGTTATGTTACATTTGGTTTTGAAAAGACTTTATCATTTGTTACGAACTTCTTGCGATGAAATCACGTTATTGCCATCCTTTTTATTTTACAAATCGCGATCAGTCAAGAAACTGTATAAAGCGAATTGTGATTTGATTTATTTACTGATTTCTAGCATTCGTTCAATAATAGATAATTGTACTTTTATTAAAATTGTTCGTGTCTCCGTTTCATAAACCTGCGCCGAACTCAAGCGTATAATAATTAAAATGTGATAAATTTTTGAACTGAATATTTAATAAATTTTAATTGCGTTAAATTATACATTACAAATACATAGCATTTTTGAAATAAAGATCTACTATTTCATGTTTCAAATTTTATTTTTAAGACGAAATAATTAAATTTGTTTTATTTTCAATTATACCACATGTATGTGAAGCTAGTATTTTTCTATCATCAGGAAAAGATTGCGGTAAATGAATAAGATTACAAATATGAAACCCAATTTAACATCAATACTACAATCTCTACATAGGTCATTCAGTTTGATAAACTTATGCTCCTGGCGGATTGTTTCATTGAACAATAGTCAACTTGGATACGAACCGAAAGTTTCCTCAAATTCGCTGATTTAGGTGAGTATTTATCTCTCTCATGGATAAGTGGATTGCAGCCTTGCTCTCAGAGCAAGTCGAATAAAAGGCGCTAAAAGTGAATTAAACGTTAATCTACGCTGCAAGACGGAACGCGGTGCCTTCAAGCGTATAGATTCATTTAATGTTTCATTGTTGGTGTAAAATGGTGTATATTCGATAAATCAGGAAATCAGAGATTTTTGTTGTATGTCAATAAAAAAGTCTTCGTCTTGAAAAGAAAAAAAAAAAAAAAAAATTAAAAAATAATAGCCACTGACTTATATTAAAACGTGAAAAGTATTAAATTGATTGTCATATTTTCGAGTAAAATGTAATGAATCGTATTGCAAAGATGAATATTTATGTGTGTGTGCTTATATAATTTCATAAATGAAATATTTCAAACTTATATATATGTTTACAAAATGAGGTAGCATTATAATTAATTGAATGGTCCATAATTAGCCAACTATGCACACACTGCGCTTATTCCGATTTGGTTTAAATTGACAAATGCACGCTTTCATGGAATCAACTAATCAGCGATTAAGATTTCATCAATTCAACGGAAAACTCTCGATATTAAATACGCAACTTACATGTACATTTACGTGTACTTGTCTAACCAAAGACCATACATGAACACGATATAAAGTCTAGTCTATGAATTAAGTATTAGTGATTGTACAATTCAGATGTCACAATCATGATAATTTGTCTAATACACATTTGTATATTTATAGTCAGAACATTTTAAAGGTAATATTATTTCAAATGTAAATTTTAGATGACAAATTTACATACGATGCCAATATGAATTTTATGAAATCTTTTTCTGTGCAGTTAAGTGAAAAAGTATTGTATGTACAAAATAAAAAAGATAAGAAAAGTTTTATATAAATTTCAAGAAAATAGTTCAATTTAGTTGAAATTGATTTTAATTAAAAATTTATTAACATGCTTAAAAATATTTTATGTATTTTTCACTAGGTAATATTATATTTTATTTGGTTTATATTCATCTACGAATTTATTCATTTTATTTGAAAGCATAACAAGATCATCATCATTAAACATTTTTCCATTCTTCGAAAAATGTCTTAATTTAAAATATAGCTTCGAAGAAAGATCCGATTATATTTTCTGACAGGGTAAATGCTCATAATTTCATCATCTTATCGTTCTGGAAAAATTACCGATGTAATAGAATCCTTTTGGTTAGTATAAAAAAACATTAAAAATACAATACTCTTTAGTATTATGTTAGTTTATTTTTTAACAACGGAGTGTGTACCGTACGTGACATACACATAATCCCTTTCACAACGTTTACAAATAAAAATATCATATTTCCTGTAGAACAAAATATGCGGTCTATGAAAACAAGTATTTTGCTTCCAAGATATAAAATATATCAACAAATTATCAAACATTTTTATCAATAAATTTATTTCAAATTTTATTTTCATATTTGATAACTTACATATATTAAATTCGACCGTTGGTGTTATTAATTGAAATTGTTAAAATAATTTCTATTTAAAGAACAATAAACTTCAAATTTAAGTAGTCTTTAGAAATTCAAGAGCAACATTTCTGCAAATACATCTACATGATTTAAAGTCCGTTTTCAAGTGTTAGTTATGTTAGTTTTGAATACATGTATTACTCTTCTCAAAAGAGCGAACCAAAGCTTAATGAGCGACTGAGATAAATACGCACTTAACTTGGAAATGATAAACAAAACTTACATACAACCCTCCGTTTACTGACGTTTTGCTTGCTTCTTTGAAGATTATAATATATGTAATTTCTAATTTTACAAATACTACCTCATATAAATCACGACACACAAATTTGTTATTGCAAAATTTTGTTAAAATCTTTCCTATTAATTAAAATTGTAATGATTAAATTTCGATTTCAAAAGAAATATAATGCCCATGCGTTTAAAATTTCTAAGTTAAAAATTGTATATCATAGAATTTAAATATTAGATTTTTTCGCATAACTCATAATTTAGCTGCGATTTGACAAAAATTGAATGTTTTTATTCAAAGAATGCAAATTTAAACTAAAAAACAGAACCGCAAAGATATTAAATTTCAGTTCTACTGAATTAAGTAATCCTTTTCCATTTTGTAAACAATAAATATAGTAAATGTAAATGTAAATTTATATAATTATTTTATTTGGAATTTTGATTAAAAGAATCTAATTACAATTAAGGAAATAACTATTAACAAACTAAAATTCTAAAAAAGATTAAATTTTAAAATTTTTACTTTCACCAAAAAAATATAAATATATTTTGCATTTATTTCATTAGAAAGTTTACCCTGCATACCTTTTTAGAACTAAATATAAATAATAAAACAAAATAACTTTAATTAATACAATAGTTTTTAAAAGTTCAGTATCACTATTTTGCACATTTGATTGAGCAATTTTAAAATTGAAATTACTGAGTATCATATGCTTACTTAAAATATCAATTATTACTAAGTATATTTATAAAAATATTAAAAATTTGTTCTTAGTAAGAAACAAAAATTATGCAAAGAAAATCAGATGTATGCATAAAATTAATTTTTAACGTGACATGTAATGCACACATATAAACATGCAGAGGTACTTAATGTAACAAGTGATACTTACAAGGAGAACTATCTCTGCAGCATCATTATTCTAGATAGTACTCGCAGGAATAATACACTAGATTGCTAAGGTTGACTTTGACACGAATGACTTTTTATTTCTTATTAAATTACAAAAGTTTAGAATTATTAAGTGATTCTATAACGCTATTCTAAAATAATTTATATTGATACGTACAAAATTTGAAATGGAGTTGAAAATAGAAATTTACCTTTTCTAACAGAACTAACAATTAAACACATAGATTTTTTTGCGTTATAAATCGCTAATGTGTACATGAAACTTTATATGCATTACTAACTTGAACAAAATTTCAAATTACAAAACATAACAAATACATGAATGTATTTTTTTATATGTTTTATTTTATACTTTATAATAAAATTAATTTATTCAAATTTACAACAAAACAAGAAAGGGAAAAAATGAGAAATGAAATTAACAAATATATGCACTTAAAAATCGTGTAACACAGTGATAATGAAAATTAATTGTGTTAAATAATATTTTAAATAAACTAAGAAAAAAATTAAAGTCTTATATGGACACATTTATTATATTTATGTGTGTGTATTGTGCAGAAATTTATCTGTTCAGTATAATTATAAATATTAAAAATATTACATATCAATTATATGCATTTTTTGTTTATTAATTTAATAAATTTTCAATATTTTGATTACATAATCGAATATAAATCGATTTTTAATTCATTTAGACCTCAATTACATAAGTAAATATATATACAATAAAATGAACATGCGTATTATACGATTTTAATTGCGACCGCTATTATATAAACAGAATCGCATGGTTAGTTTTGCTAATTTAATTATTATTGCTATTATTACTCACATACTTTTATTTTTTGTCTTCATTTTTAAAGCAAAATTAAAAGCAGTTTTTTATTAAATATAATTAAATCATCCGTCAAAAATAGTAAATAAAAATAATCCTTGCTGAACAAAAGTCGATCACAAATTGTTGCAACAATAATTTCTGTAACAAAAAACGAATTTTATACGTATATAAAAAGTGATTATATTAGGAATATGCATACTTTAATTTTTTAATTATTTACACTTATGTTATTTCTTTATATTTTTATTCGCAATAAATGGCAAAAAACGGTATCACAAATTACTAAACTGTACAGTAATGTAGGGAAAAAAAAATATCTACAAAGAAGTGCTATTTTTTCATTTAATTTCTTTTATTAATAATACAAATGTTCATGAATCGTTCATTGATTTTACGGATATCGGAACATTATTGTTCAGTTCAAAGATAAATTTTCAGTTCAACAATTTAAACTCTTCTCTGCGTGTAATTACTTTTGAATTGCTGTGTTTGAATCTATATTTTCATTTACCTGAAGAATACGTTTTAAAAATATAAGTATGAATGATGCAATTTTTACTAGCAAAAATAAATATAAATTCAAAAAGAAAAAATACTTTTACACTAATTTGAGTAATGAAAAATATATTTTAATGAAAACGCTCATAGTTTATTGAACATTTTTATATAATAAATAAAATTATTATATTGTGTCTTAATACATTGAACACAACGTTACACCGTATCACATTATGTTATAAATTTTATTGATATAGCACCATATGGTACCATATTACATGTAAAATTAATAGGTTTAACGTACACATCTTTGAAATTACTATATCTCTATTTTCAAATGATGCATAGTAAATTAATGTACATAAAATACGAATTTATCATATATAATTCCTGTAAATATAAGTATGAACCGAGTTAAAAAGTATATTTGAAATAAAAATGCAAATGTGCTAATAAACGTTTGTTAATCTCTAATTGTCGAACATCTTAGTGAGGAAATATTTTATAAAATACTTGGAGATATTTTACGGAATTATTAAAATTATATTTCGATTAATCCACTTTTTAAATAATGAATTTAATAGGAAATTCTTCATAACGTCATTAAAATAGTATGATAGGATTTCTGAGTAATGAAAAAGAATTTATTTAAGATTTTCACTAGATCAAAACTTGAGTTAAAGTTAATTGTAAGAATTTATAGAAAAATTGTTTAATACATAATATAAAATTCACTAAATCAATTGCAACTGAAAAATTTAATATAATATTTCAAAAATAGTGTGTTCTTTCAATACTATTTTTTAATTTTATAAACTTTCGGAAATTAAAACAAACATTGAGTTGTTATAATTAAAACTATATGTTCCACCATTAATACTTTTTATTTAAGTTTTTAACAAACTGCAAATGAAATTAAAAGAAGAAAGTTTTGTTTCATGTATAAAATCGCACTACTTAATACGCGGCTATTCGTGAACACCGAATGTAAATATAATTTAACATGAATTATTTTTAATATTTTTTATGTTCTAGTAAAAAAAATAATATATTAGCGTTGAAATGTTAATTTTATAAATTTAAAAGATTTCAATATGCAATATATTAAAAAATATATTTAATAATCTCTGATAATAAATACAATAATAAATAATAATACTGAAATATTTATTAATTTAAAACAAAACATTTGATTTACAAAATATTAAATAAGAGATTTATTTTTGAGACTTGAATCAAGAATATATTATGGTGGAATTTTTTTTTCATTACTTAATAACTAA
Source organism: Axea sp. ZL-2020 (assembly GCA_022817665.1). NCBI lineage: Eukaryota > Metazoa > Arthropoda > Insecta > Hymenoptera > Scelionidae > Axea > Axea sp. ZL-2020. Next base: position 13,366 of record JABFOX010000163.1, read on the forward strand.
TGTCAATAATAATGAGCCTACAGGAAAACTCCTCGCATCGATATAGTTTATGGTCATATCAAGTAAATCCATAAGGCGAATAACGGCAACAGCTGTGGCTAACCCTTCAATCCCAAATTGACATTTTAAGCAAAACATCACATTTAGCGAGAATTACAGATTTGTCCGTCGAAAAGCATTGCGTTGCTGAATAAAATTCTACTTTGCTAAATTTATGCCGAAAATAGACGAATCTTTTCAGCAATGCAACGGAAACGTCCACTGAAGCGAATCAAGGGAATTGCTCTGAAATTGAAACTTTCTCGCGACTACGTGATGGCACTTCGATTGCTATTAGCTCGGAACTTTCAAATACGGAGGATTTGAATTTTCTTTCGATTTATTCACATTATACTAACGTCACCAAAAAGACAGATCGAGTAAATAAATAGATCACTTTTTCTCATGGCTAATGCGAAATCAATGTGACCTTACAAATACAAATTACGTCGTGTAATTGGAACTTCTCCGAAGATTTTTCTCTTGGCCGAAATCAGACAAAAGTAATGGCGATAAAATTTTACAATATTTTCCAATTATTTATTTATTCATAAAAGAAAAAAAAAAGAAAAAAAGAAAGTAAATATAAATGTTTTCAATATACAACAAAACGTTGAATTGAATTCATAATTATTGAATATTGATGCAGATAGAAAAGTTTTGTACAAAAAATTTTTGAAATGTATTTAAATGAAATAATTAATTTGACAATAAAATTATGAACTGAAATACAGGGTTTTTAATTGTATAATAGATCTTTAAAAGAATTTTATTTCGACAGCAAACATTTCTCAATGTATGAGAAATATTTATATTTATTTAAGAGCAATGAATACTTTAGTAAAAATGTTTTCGGTTTTAACAATTAAAAGGAAGAAATAAAAAAATGTTATCAAATATTATCAGAAAAACAAAGGTGTAGCTTATATACAAAAGCTGAAACACTTGTTTCACGTAATCTATTTCTGGTCAGAATTACACGTCGTATATCAATAGTTTGCATATATACATTTTTCTTCAATCACGCGTATTCTTCTTTTGCAATAGTAACAGATGTTACGTCGCCAACCTCACCATACATACGAAGCTTTGTACTGTTATAGGGAAAGTTCATTCGCGAAACAAAATAATTTCTATACTGCACAATCAATCACTGAAAGCTCGTATAAATTTCACTTTGAATGGAATAGCTAGAAACAAAAAAGCGTCATCTGTACAGCTCTTAAACGTCAAGTTTGCTTCAATAATTTTAAAAATATTTCATTTACAAATCTATTTATTATTCGGAATTTATACAGTAAATTATCATAAATACAAATGTTTTTCGAAAAAACAGTAGAATAATTAATATTTGTTATTAATTAACTGAATTGTTAATCTATGTAATATAAAATACAATTTTTTTTGCTAAATATATAAAGAAAATGATCAATATCAAATTTTGGTTTAGAGATTTATTCACTGCGTCGAAAATATTATATTTATAAAATATAAAAATGAATACAAATAAATACAATAGAATCACTTTAACAGACAATAAACAAAGGCTTAAATTCAAGTAATATTCATCACCATAGTTCACCATTATATTAAGTTGTCAGTAAAAAATCTTAGCGGTAATGTCTGCTAAATGTTCATTATCGCATTGAAAAGAAAGATTGGCATTATAAATACAGGTCACGATTCTACGACTTAAATATTAAGATTTCTAACATTCAATGTAGCAATCAAAGAAACCACCTGAATTCAGTTCTTTGAAACTGATGTGTAGTTTCAAGTACCCTCTCTAATGCTCCGAATCGAACAATTGCCCCAATTAAAAAAGAAATTGTCGATCTTTTTATAGTAAATCTATTAATGTTGTAACTATTTCATAATAAAATTAATGTAAAAAATACTTAAATACAAAAACATAATTTTTATTTTATTTATAAATAATATGAAATTGTTTGTTATATATTATCTCTTATACAACTTTTATGGGGAAAATAATTTTTTACAAAAAAAAAGAAGAAAAAAGGAATTTCTTAGTGGTTACGTATATAAAAATTGTCGTTTATAACACACGGAAACTTCCATTGTTTATAGAATATATTATTAATATATATATATATAAGCAAGAGATAAGTAAAAAGTCTGATAAGTATTTGTTATCCATAAAGAATTTTCATATTTAAAATTGAAACTAGCATGTCTTACCTTAAATATTTTAAAATTTAACTACTTGGTCAGGTTGTCTTTCATTGTATTGCAGTTAAATACATTGTTCATAAAAAACATAAGGTTACGATTTTTTCAGAAAACTTATATAATTTTTGCACATAAAAAGACCATTTGACTAAGTGATTGTAATTCAAAACTAATGCGTCAAGAGACAATTGTTTATATCTTAAATATGAATGTTCATTATAATTGTGAAAATATTTGCTCAACATGGCTACTACAACTACAATACTATTAATACAACTACTAGTTTTTATTATCGGGACTCCTCATGGATGCTACAGGGAGTCCGCAACTTTGTGTAGTAGTGTTGAATTTTAACCAACTAAAATCCCATAAATCATGGCCATAGTCTCCCTGGAAACTGCTCCTGCATTGCTTCAGGGTGGCGTTTTATATTTACGGATTCAGAAAGCCCATTTTGCAGTCTGTGATCTCATCGGTCACAACTCCTTCAAAGATCAAAGAGCTACCGTTTCTCCCGTTTATTCGTGAAAAGTACATCACGCACAAATTCAGCTACACTGATCAGGACCAGATAGCATTATGTCTACAATGGCGCCAGATGACACGATTACAACCTTGGTCTCCAGACATCATCTGTGCTGCTACCACCTTTCGCACTTGAAGAAGACTTGGATCGCGTCGTTGCACTGCGTTAAGGAGTACCGACACAATAAACTCCTTGCCTTCCCAATCTTGTGCAGGTAGACCCGAAAGTGTCTACCTTCATGATTAGTCAGAAACTGAAACAGGAAATAGTCGACGTTGCCATGAAGACAGTTGACTCATTCACTCTCTCTAAATTTAAGATGAAAGTGCTAGACAGTATTTTGATACCTTAACCTTACCTAGTTTTGTCACAATATTTCTATGTAGATTTTATATATATTTATTTAAATATGAGAATAAATAAATTTCATTTCCAGATTTTCAACTGACGAAATGTAATTTAATATTCAATATAGCTTAAATGAAATGTTTTTATTATCTAAGTACAAAATTCAAAATTATATGGAAGCAAAGGAAAACAAATTGAAACAATAATGAGATAAAGTTAAAATTAATGTTAGTGTTTATACAACTAATTTAATTGTTCGGCAAATAATTGTTAATACAGATCGAACTTCAAAAAGTTAAATAAATCCACACGTAGAACACAAGGTACCACATTATTAGGTGAAGCGTATATTACATAAAGAGGAAATAATGTTGGCATTGTCGGTGAAACATAATATTCAGAGTTAAAGATCACATATCAGTCAGTTATTTGTCAAATATCAAATTACTCCGAAATAGTTTCCAGAAATGAGCCAGTTAAAATATGCCATGAAAAATTAGGTTATCAGAATCTGCAACACATATGATTCGGAATTATCAAAACGAAAATGTTACAAATCAGGAAATTATTAATCACTGACAACAATAAATTCATGCCAGATAAATTATATTCATGATTTTAGGTATGCTTTCTTACTGAAGAATTTCTTTTTAAATTAAACAAATATTATGTTTGAATAAAAAAACGTGATATTGTTATACAAATGATTTCTTTAAAAAAGAAAAGAAATATATGTTAAAGGGTGCACAATTCTAATAAAGAATTATATTTTGTAAAATGTAAATTATACATTTTAAGACACAGAGTCATTAATTATTTCTCAAAATACCATTGTATACAATTTACAGCATAATGAAGCAATGACCTCAGAAAAAACAAAACAATTGTTATTCTCAAAGCATTATTATATGCAAATGAATTCGTTTTAAAGCTGTGAAATCAGTTAGTTAATAAAATAGTATTGAATAAGTCAAGAACCAGCAGTAAAAAAGGGAATTTTTTTATGAAGATTAAATGACAACAGAATTTCACATCTACAATTATGCAATTTTCAATTAAGGAGTTTACACATTTATACAAGAAAAAAGTAATATAAATGGATTGCGACACAAGGGAAAAATGTTATATTTGTGAGTAATAATATTGTAGTAAACTAGTAAAATGTATTTATAATTTAAATTTATTGATAGACAGTATTAAGCATAATAAAAAGTTCAAGTTAATAATATATAACTTTGAAGACACTAAATTAAAAATTTAAATGATCATATGAGAGAAAACAACGAAATATATATTTATAAAATTAATGTAGGAATAAATTTACAGTAGCCATTTAAAAGCAATACAACAACATTACAAACACAAGATTCAAGTAAGGAATCATTTTTGAAACAAGCTAGGATTAAGACTAAATAAATTGTATATGAATTTCACTAAACGTCCAATATAAATCACAGAACCGGAATCCAAGATATACTAAAACAGCATATGCTAACACGTGAAAGTAGGTATATTCTGTGTAACAGGAAATATAGATATTCAAGTTGAATTTGGATTATAATTATGCCTTATGAAAGTATGAATCATTAATTGATAACAAATGGAATATTAAATGACATGGTATTTTTATGTAAATGTTACGAATGTATGTAGCTCGATCAGCAAATAAAGATTTTCAACGACAAAATACTGTAAACCTCTATAAAACATTCACCCCAATAAATTAATTCATTTCAGTACGAACAATTCTTGTTGAAGTAGCCAAAAGAGAAACGAATCTACAGCAACTTAATACAAAAACTTTCTTTTTAATCATACGTCTACATGATACTATATATATTTAACAGCAACTAATTAGACATGAATTTAACATCTTTACGAACTTTAACAAGGTATGAAAGGTGTTATAAGTTTTCTTTATTATTTTAATATTTTAGTATTTTAACAAATTTTGATATCATGTTTAATATTATCAAAGAAAAAATATGCATTAACTATCAAACACATATAATTTTTTTATACAAATCAACTTCAATAGTTCATAAAAGCAACAAAAAACATATCAGATCGCACAATTATATGAATCGTCGCAATATGCAAAATTAATACTTGACGTAAATACCAGCTACGCTTTTTGTCTATCAAGCATTTAAGCGGTTAAAACTCCAATTTTGATTATCTCTTTTGTCCCATTTATATACATGAGTTTCACGTCTTCGTCAATTTATTACTTCATTTTTTTCAATAGTACATGTCCTATTTGAATTCCAACAATTCGTTTTCGTGTTTATTCTTATCAATCGACGTGAACTTCTTTTTTCAAAATACATCGTTGCCACATCAAGATTTGAAAGTTTGAGACGACAAAATCGCAACAAATTCTTAGTTTATAAAATATGTTTTATTATTGATAAGGACTTCTGAATAAAATATAATCTAATGTCTTATTTATTTAAAACTTAATTTATCGTAAAGTTTGCATGTACTTCTATAAACGTTCAAAACTAAACAAGTATTATCTGTTCCGTCTTATTTAAGCACCATGTTAATCCTTCATCTGTAATATCTAAAACTTAAAAATTCTGTCTACTACGCATTTATAAATTTAAACCAAATCTTTGTATAATTTAATTTATTAGTCAATATAATAAAATTAAAAATCATACTTGATAACTTTTTTAAAGAATTATATTAATACTAATGAAATAATTATCAACTTATACTAGAAAATTTGTTATTTATCATTTCACTGATGCATAATGCTGGAAAACCAAATTTAACACTGACTTCAAATAATTATCATATTATTTTTTAATCTGATTTTAATCTTAATTTTAATTATTTCTTTGATAAAAATATTCTGCATTTTTGGTTTCTTTTTAAAAATGTGAGTTTCAAAATGTAATTGTATTTTTTTCTGTTTGTTTTATTTTCAAAAAAATAAGCTGGTCGCGTGTATAAATGTTTAGATGATATATGTATGGCACTTGTACGTGTGCTTATACAATTTAAAATGAAAAATATAAAATATATTTTTAAAAGATGTTAATTTTAATATTACCATTCTCATAAATTTTTGAACTTCAAAATATCTCACCAATTTATCAAAGATATTTAATAAATATTCATAATATTTATAATTATCATCAAATAAATATAAATAAAAAGAAATTCATTTAAAGAAAGAAAGCATAATTTGGTAAAAACAGGTTAATGAAATATTATTAAACTAGTTCATTTATAAAAACAATAAGACTACGTCATATTACAAACAATTAAAATGATTTTACTGAAATATATTTCCAATCAAACTATTTGTATGGATTGAAAAATCAATAAAACCGGCATTTATGTAATATTTCCAGTCAATTATTTACATAAAAGTTTAAGATCGATAACATCATACATTTGAAATCTAATACCAACTTATTGCAATTTAAAAATGACTGGATTTGTGTAAAAGATATTTTCAAATTTTGGAAAAGGTTTCTCGTTATTAAAATATGATATATTTTGTTTTCAAAGTTTCTTGCTATTCGTATCTCTTGAAAATTTGTAAAGAAGTTTCAAACATTTTCAGATGATTTAAAAAGAATATTTTATAAGCATTTAGAAACACAAAATTTTGTAGACAATCTCATAATTTATTAAAAAAACTAATGATATTTCAGTAGAAATTAAATATCTTATACAAATTTATCCTATACACATATATATTTAACAATGTTTGTATTTAATTAGTATTTCAACTTAACTAACCTAAATTCTTTTTATAGTATAATTTAACACAATCAATTTTTATAATAAAAAAATGCACCGCAC
>JABFOX010000164.1:0-20270 GCA_022817665.1 Axea sp. ZL-2020
TACAGAACACGTGAAATTCCTGGTACTTTATATATTTCTGATGCCATCTTTTTCACAACCTGTAAATTTAATATGATATTTAACAATGTTTTAAAAATTACTTTTAGAATATGAACAAATTTATTTCCAAAGTGTTATGCAATAGTCAAGATAAATGAATACAAAAAATGTTTTCAATGAAACTTTATTACTTATTTTAAAACTTTGATATCTATGTCAATATTTCATCTGATTAAAACAGAAGCCTTCAAAGCTAATTTTTATATTATTTAATAAATTAATATTTAATAATATAAAAATTATGTTTTGACACAAGCTATATAATTAATAATATACATTAACGTTTAAAATATATATTTGCTTATTTAAGTCATAAGCATGTGTCTCAATGTATATTTTTTATTTTATTGAGAGTAAAAGTAAAAAGGAATTTTTTATAATAAAATAATTTAAATAAATAGATAAAAAAGTGTTATAAATTAAAATTAAATGTACTGTACTGATAAGAATATAACTTGTCACTGATATAAAATCATTTTACATACATATGATATTTAAGCACTTGTAAAGTATGAACAAATTTTATTAATGTAATATATCACATAAACTTAATATTAATTAGTTCACTTGTTAAAATACATTGTTGTAATTTGTTTTTAATATCTCTCTGTATTTATCTCCTTCTCATTAATGTGCATTAAATCTTACATAAATTGGCAATTCTTTGCCAGGAATTGCTGGAGTACCAATCATGAAATCCTTGATATAAACTGGTCTCAAAACAATTGAATATTGGCAGGATGGTATTTTATGAGCAATATCACGATCAAAATGAATTGGTATTAAAATAACTTCCATTTGATTGATTGCTTCCATGCAGTTATTGTTTGTTAATATTTGATTGGCTAAGTAATCAGCTTGCCTTACTGTTGATATTACATTTGGTTTTAAATATGTTACAGTAATATCTTACACTGGATGTTGCAAAATTGGTCCAAATACATAACACACGCGATTTATATTAAGACAAATGCGTAAAATCAATCTTGTTAAGAATAATAAATGATTCCAGTTTAAATTTTCTAGTTTAATTTGACAAGATAAGCCCACTACATAATTATAGTTCCTACAACCTTCCTATTTATAAAAAAAAAAATATAATAATAATTTATATTCACATTATTAATATTAAAAACAAAATTTTGATGTATTTTTTTTTATTATTATAAAGGTACAATAATTTGTATACTGAATTTATAATTTTTCTATTATTACCTGAATTCCAGCACTTTTTATCGGTAAAAGTATTGCTGTGATGTGACTTTCTTTTGTAATTCTTCGTAAATACTGACGCTCATATATATTAGTAGCATCATTTACTCGATTCAACAAAGCGTGTTTTTTTTGCAACATTTGTTCGTATTCAGTTATAATTTTCACAATGAGCTAATATGCGACACAGGTTAACATTAAATAAATAACATTTTTAAAAGAATGATGATAACACATTGTTGTGTTATAAAATGTACAGTTATCATTACATTTTTATATAGCACTTAAAATTATAATAATTAATTATATAATGTACAAACTTGTGTTTCTGAGAAATCTGAATTTATATATGGTTCATCTGCACATAAAATGCGAACAGCTAACCCAGGTTCTGGAAATGGATGTCGATTAATAAGAAACGATGGCAAACCTAGAATACAACCCAGTTGTCTAACTTCATCTTTATATAAGTCTTTCAAAGGCTCAATGATACGAACTTTCTTTCTTAATATTCGCAGAAGTTCGTTGTTATTGTAAACTGTCTTTATAATATCAGCATTTTCTGTAATTGTAATTAACATGGTGAATTAATTTATCACAAACACATGAATAATATAATTTATTTCATAATAAATAGTTTAGGGATATTAAATAAACATGTAAATAAGAATATTAATTTAAATATAAATTCATGTTTAAAACGGTACCACTAGTTAAAATATTAGTACTCTTAATAAAATCAGGTCGGAGAGTTCCTTGACAAAGGAATAAGTCTTCTGGTTTTAAGCCTATTTCTGTCATTACATTATTGGCCATGTGTAAAAAGATATCACTAATAATTTTGCGCTTTTCCTCGGATTTAATAATTGCGCACAATGGTTTAGTAATCTTTAATCTTGCGTTAATTCTGGAAATTTGTCCATTTTTATTTTGTGTATTATTTGCATTTAATGTGGAAAATACGATATCATCTAAGACAACTGTTGTACCCTCCATGAAAATGTATTCAGCATGAACCACTTTTAATTTCAACTCTAGTTGACTTAAACTTTGCTCAACTGCCATTGTTTCACATTTACGCATAAGCCCATTATCTATATATAATGCTATTATTTGTTCCTTCCTTAGAGCTTTAAGTAATAATGCTGTACAAACTATTGAATTTACTCCCCCACTTACTAATAGCTGTGATATTTAAAGAAAAGAGTTTTCTCATTAATATATTGAGATATAAATTTATTTACGAAAGTTATATATCACTTTTAAAAGCGTCATTTTGAATATAGTTTCTATTTTAAACATTAAAAATAAGACTATAAAATATTAACAAAAATCTTACCAGAACTTTGTTACCGCCAACACTATTTCTAATATATTGAATACAATGATGATATCGATCATGTAAAATATAATTTCCCACGAGTCCAGCAATATCAAATAAAAATTTTTTTAGCATTTTTTTGCCATTTGGAGTGACTTATTTCTGGATGGAATTGTACTCCATACAATTTTTGATTTTCGTTTGCAATTGATATTATATTTGATACATTTCGAGCAATAATTTGAAAATTATCAGCAACTCTATCTATATTACCACAATGAGTAAATAGTACTACTTGATTTGTTTCCAAATTTCTTTAGAAATATAAATATATTTTAGTTAAATTTAAATATACGGTAATGTTATTAAATATACATTATATTTATAATGTTTATTATAAATATTATAAATATAATATTTTTTATTTTTCTATTTATATATAATTATATAATTTATATGTAAATTATACACGTGAAAACTGTTCAATTTACTTACTTAAATAATAAACACTTGGTATAAATTTCAATGTTCAACTGTTCATCTTCTTTACCTATTGCATTTGTCGTTGTTCCTCTAAATTCATTATTCATAATTTGCATGCCATAGGAAATACCCAATACAGGTATTCCTATTTTGAAAATATCTGCATCATATTCTGGTGCATTTTCTTCGTGTATCAAATTGGGTTTTCCAGAAATAATAATAGCTCTGCATTAATGTATGAAATTAACTAATGTTATCAAATAAATTATCTCAATTAAAGCTATATTTATGAATGTTTTATATTTATAATTATAGATTACAACAGTACATAGAAAACATAACATTAATCTTAACATTGAGATTTAGTACTTACTTATACTCTTTTTCTTTTAATGTACATGCTGGAGTATTCAGTGGCAAAATTTCACTTTTTATGTTTAAGTCTCTTACTATTTTATCTATAGCTTTAACATATTGATCTCCAATATCAAGAATAACTACTTTTTCTATATTACTATCATTCATAATATCATGTATTTTTTTCTCCATTTCTTTATAGCATGCTGTTTCAGATTGTTCCATTTAAATTTATTCTTTACTAATAACATTAAACTAAAACAAAATTATTTTGTTATAATGCTATATTATTTTAAGTAAAATAATAAAATAACTTTCGCAACTGCTCAAATAATTTAATATTCATTCTTATAATACTACTAAATTTATATATAAAACAATTTTATTTAAATAACACAGAATATAAAAAATTAAAACCATTAAATAAAATTTTATTTAAAATAGTTTTTAATTCTCATATATTTTCTAAATGTATATATATTGCTAATATCATTCAGTTTAAAAATTTTTGGAAATTATATTGTACCCAATTTATTATAATTAATGTTATAACTTTATATAAGATGAAAATAGCATTAAAGGAACAATTAAGAAAATAATTAAATGTAATAATAAATAGCTTCTATTTATATAAAGTATATCATAATAAAATTTGAAATTTACAGAATAATTAATAGCAAATATAATTGTTTTTGTATATTTTATGTGTATAGTTTATAAACATACACATAATACTACTAGTATTATAAAACTGTATTTATATATTTAAAAAATATAAATATTATAAAATATTGGTGAAAGCGGTGCAATTACAAATCGTTTTATATAATATATTTACATGTACCACATTTCACATTCATATCAATCATATTAAATATAGTATTTCAAAAGATGCGTTGTGTTTATCAACATTGTAAATCAATTTATTTCAGAAATTTCTTCATTTTAATACTGTAACCTAAACCGTTAATTATATTATGCAATTTAAATTCTACATTTAATATTAATTGTGCATGTAGTCCGATTTTAATATTTAAATTATATAAGATAATACATTATTTTCACGAATAAAATTTGTATTAATAATAATTACTTCAAAAGTGAAAACTCATGTCTAAAGTTATTTCACTGATACTTATATTCATCGTGTGATATACCTCTTTGTGTCATACATCTTCAGTATTAATTTTTATTCTTAAAACATGCGTGTAAACATAACCTTAAATTATTTCATGAAATATATTTTTAAGTGTTACAAATAGTATTTATCAACATAAATAAAAGTGCTATAAATAATTAAAAAGCAATAAAACTTCGTATATAAATAATATATATGCAATCATGTACATATTTTGATAAATATCATAACATAAAGTAGTCTCTTCTATAAGAAAATTTATGTTTGATAACCAGAATAACTTGTACATGGTTACATAACATGTACATAACATGTACAAACCAGAGTAAATGTACATGTACAATTATAACATTTTTGTTGTATTTTAATTTTCGAAATGAATACATAATAATTTTAAATGCATTAATGTTTATAACTTTAATGTTACGCTTTTAAAATTGTGCATTTGTGTTTGTAAACAATATAAACAAGTTTATATTATGAAAATATATAATTACTCTTTATTTTTAAATATAGATATGAAGATACATATAAAGTAATAAATTGTAATATTAAAGAACCCGAAGTCATTGATATCTGTAAATTTTTGCATTAAACGTGTACACAATTTTTTAATGAATAAATGGCACAAAAAATAAAGAAACAGTACCTTAATATTCACCATTTGTGTAATAGGTCTAAGTTATCAGGAGTTGAAAGTGTGTAATTCATTTGTACTGAAACGAATGAAATAAATAACTAAAACACAAATATATAAAAATCATAATAATATTATTAAGTTATAGAAGTTTGTATTGTTATGAGTAAAGTTCAATAAATTGATGTATATACAAAACAAATATATAAAATATTTAAGAAACAATGCTCGTGAGTATATTTCGTTTGAGATCTAATATTAGAATTGACATTAGATCTTCTGTTAGTTTTTGTAATAATAATTTTTTTTTAGTTTTTACGTGAGATTTAACACCGGTTTTTATGTTTAAAAATGAAATAAAATTCTAATTTTAAAATTTAAAAATAAAAATACAATTCTTACATAAGCTTATATTATTTAATGGTTGTAGTTCTCTTACTAATGAAATTACTTTCAACTGTCCATTGTTCGGTCGATATTCATTTACAGAAAAATAAACACTGGCAGATATGATGGTGGATAATTAAAATGCATTTTTGGATGATGCCTGACATTGATACAGCAAGCCACCAGGTTTCAAGGAGCAGGTAAAGTGGAAAGTCACTCAAAACTAAATATACTTAGAAATTCTGGTATCCCCATAAATTTTAATAAGTTAAATGTTGATTAATCTGAATAGTTTATTTCCTCTTCGATTCTAGAAAAGAGCAAAGACCAAATTAGCTAATTAGAAAAAAAATAATAAAATACGTTTAAATTTGTACACTTCGTGCAACTCTGCTTTAGTATGTTGGTCCTATTCAAAGAATAAGATTGGTCCAATTTTATTAAACAAGTACTTTGTTTCCGCAATCACACACCTGTTTGAGTAAAATCCTCCGTTTTCCAGTCCTCTGTTAAATTGAGCATACATGTCAAATACATAAGAAATCTGACTTGTGCATATAGACAAACGTGTATGTATCACTGTTATAACAAAACGTACGATTATGTGTTGCTATATAATAACCATAATTTAAATAAAATAAAAAATAATAATCGTAATTTCATGTTACTGTATCATTTTTATACACAACAGGAATATTTGAAAGAAACAGAAAATAAATATAAATTAATACAATTAATATTCCATATTTCACATCGTATTTTTTGTATTAAATTGATCAGTGAGAATAATTGTTTAAACTGTTCTACGTAAAAATATTAAATAACTTTAAAAACTAAATGTCACGTTTACACAATGAAATTAAAAGTATTAAATACGTGCATTTTGCTGTACGTATTTAATATTTTATACATTAATCAGAGTAGTAATAGACATAGGCAAATGCATTTAAAAAACAGCAGCTTGTTCAAACACGTGTTTATAATTAATTAAATTGTGCAGACAAGGAACGATTAAAAAATATGAAAAAATAATTTTGGAGCATTTACCATAAGAAATGCAATGTTATTGTTTACAAAGCAAATTTTCCAATAGTCTTTGCTTGATTTAAACTTTGACCCAGCCTCAATATCAATGCGCTTCTGCAGTCTGATAATTCACTTGAACGGTCTACCACTTTTATTTAACACAACGAATCATTTAACGACTTCCATAACTAACCGGGATTTAAGGTATTCAGTGAGAATTTGCGTTTAACATGAGTTTTTTAAGTAACGAGACTGATAGTCTCCTTCGTAATGACAACGTGCTATCGTCAACTAATTCTGCCTCCAGATATTATGAGGAGCGTAATGGTACAATTTTTTAATTTATTACACGATAAACGCGTTATCGTATGACTTTTAACAAATTCGACAGTAGAATTATAAGTACAAATTATCAAAATGATAATTGTCGGGTCTTGTTTAATATTGCATCCGATTGCCGAAATAACATCCTTTAATATTCTTTCACGACTGTGCGTGTAAAAAAGTTTAGAGAATTTTCTACTGATTCTGTATGACATTTTATTTTTATGTTATTATTTTAAACAGTAAAACGTATTTTTAGGTGCCACGGTTTTGGGAACAATATTCTTAATCGTAAATGCAACTCTTGGTGCGGGACTTTTGAATTTTCCTGAGGCCTTTGATAGATCCGGAGGAATTGTAGTTTCTTTGATTATTCAGCTTTGTTTCCTTATTTTCATTGTGGCTGCGCTGATCATTTTAGCAAGGTGCAGCGATGTCACTGACAGTACTTCGATGCAGGATGCATTTGCAAAATTATGTGGACATAAGTATTTATTTTTGTGTGGGGTTTGTGTCGTTGGCTACAGTTTCGGATGTTGTCTGACATTTTTGATTATCATCGGCGATCAGTTCGATAGAGTTCTGGCTACTTATTATGGGATGGATTTTTGTAATCATTGGTAGATTTTATTTGTAATAATTAATATATAATATGAGCTATGTTGTATATAATATATTTATTATATTCTGTATAATATAATTCTTATTTTACGTGTATATATCTAATGTTAACTGTTTTTAATTTAATGCTTGTGTTTTAATAGGTATTTGTCGAGAGCATTCATAACCAGTGTAACATCCATAGTTTTTATACTGCCCCTTTGTTTTTTTAAAAGTCTAGACGTATTGAGTTATGTCAGTTTAATCGGATGCTTGAATATATTTTATGTTGTCTGGGTTATAATGTATGAGAGCTTTACGACGACTACATTTTTTCAAAATCCTATTAGGATATGGCCTGAAAATGCAGTTGAAGCACTACAAATAATTCCTATAATATGTTTCGCTTATCAGGTATACATATTTTGAGTTTAATTACAAAAATTAAGTTTAAAAAATGCGAGTTACATTTCTTATAGTATTTTTATTTTAAAAACAGAGTCATATGTCTGCAATTCCTACTTACGTCTGCATGAAAAATCGAAGTTTGGGTAAATTCTCGTTCTGCGCCATTACAAGTATGATCCTTTGTTTCCTGGCTTATACTTTTGTTGGGATCTCTGGTTATACTACTTTTGGAATGGGAAAAGTTCCAAGTGACATTCTTCAAGGATATGCAGATAGAAGTATTACTTTATGTGTTGCGATGGTTGCTGTAGCTATAAAAATTTTTACAACGTATCCAATTGTACTTTATTGTGGCCGAGATGCTCTGTTAGGCATTTTTGGTATTGAAACTCATGCTAATATCAAACTCAAAGTTTTTGTTACTTTGCTGTGGTTCGCTCTGAGCTTAATCACAGCAATTTTAGTGCCTGATATTTCCTCGATTATTAATTTAATGGGATCTTTATCGGCTGCTTTCATTTTTGTTTTTCCAGGAATTTGTTTTATGCAAAGTATATTGCAAAAAGATGAACAGCTTATTTATATGAAAAATCAGTTTTTCATTTTTATTGCATGTTTTATGGTAACGATTGGAATGTTTGTTTGTGGTGTTGTATTCGTCGAAGCGGTACAGGATTTACGAAAACAAGATTTAGAGCCGAAAAAAGTAACAGGTTTTAGCATAGGACTGACGCGTAGTTTGTGTAACTAGATATTAAGTTAGTCATTAAATGAACTTTTATTGAAATAAATATAGTGTATTTATTGTAAAAAAACAACGAAATTATATATTAAAATATATTGATATGTGTTTATAAAATATTTAGACATATTAATATAAAATATGAAGTCAATTTACACAAGTTGACTTTTAAAATATACAAAATATTTCAATGCAAATTCATCATACAAGATGAAGATTGTTTTTAATAATTTTAACAAGACAAATAAATATTTTAAAAATACCTTATCTACACTTTTAAAGCTATTCGTATTACACTCGTATATATTTTGTTTAACAAACTTATATAAACTTTCAAATCTTAACAAACAAATAATGTGTGTGTATATATATAATAAACTTTTAAATATTTAACAAATAATTAAAATTGTTCTCTTCATTATAAATAAAAATTTATTAGGCTTTATTTTTTTATTAATTTTGTAAAATTTTGGAGCAGAATATTTAAAATGACTCGCGAAAAATAATTTTTTTTCGCTAAATTTAATCATTAATGTACAAGATTTTCAACGAATGAATAAGCGGGCTTCAAGTTCCGCAAATATTCGCAAAAATCATGAAATAGTACTTTGACTAGCGTTATTGCTGGTGAAATCATGTAAAATAGCACCAGAAACATCAACGACTTTGTCAATAGTGACTTTGCAAAAGAAACAATCGTGGCTGATCATTAAGTAACGATCGATGCATGCCTGACAAGACATGTGATTACAAGGTTTAAATGTAACCACAACAGGATATGCATAACAAATTGTACACATATTTTCTTCGTCGATTATCATATTTGTTTCTGGCAGTTTTATGCGACACTGATCAAGATATTCAATCATTTGTTGCACTCTTTGGATTTCTTCTTCACTTACATCTTCTTTATCTAAAATAAATAATTTTAAATTGAATTAATTTTATTTTTTAATTATTTTGTAAAATAGTAAATTAGAAAAATAAGTTAGGCAAACATTACAGTCTTTAAAAAACGTACAATTGAGAAATGAGAATGGTTTAACTCCTTTCGTTTTTATATCACTTGAAGATGAATCAGTTAAGACATACTGTAGTGAACTTATCTGAAAACTGGGCTCCATTAATAGAGCTTTAGTCACGAACGGAACTTCATCTGAAACTAAAATACGATTATGAAACATAATTAACAGACTAAACTAATTCATAATAAGAAAATCAATTAGAAATCAATCATACGATCAGAAATACTCATGTCTTGTTTTAACAACGATAATAATATTCCTATAACAGCCGACAGAATGGGAAAATGATCTATTGTTTCTAAATCAGGAATATCTAATTGTACAACATGTTGGAAACAACTGGTATGTGAACTCATTCTATTGAGTATTTGGCATAATAACTGAAAATACATAAATATTGATAGTAATATTTTATATTAAAAGATACTTGTAATTTTTACGTTATAATATTCTTTTTTATACCTGACATAATCTAGGAAGAAGATTTCCGGATGAGTAAACAGGATCATTAAAAACATTCGGAGCAACAGTGACAATCATTTCTAAAACTCTTAATAATGAAGTTGCAAATTCAAAACAAGTTGCGCATATTCTTAACTGTCTTGATTCGATATAAATCCTCTGTGTTGGCCTTGAGGAAATATTATGAATCTCTTGCACCATGGTTATAAATTCCGAAAATGCCCAATTCAGTTGATTTAATAATGAATCCAAAAAACTTGTCGTAGCCTGCGGGTTGCTTAATAATACGTCTTTTACATGCATTTGATAAACTATCGATGGGCAGGGTTCTAAAATTTACATTAAAATTTAAAATTAAAAAATAAATTATGAATTATAATTATTTATGAATCGAAACATTTAATTTAATTAATTTTACTATATGTATAAATATGTGAAATAAGTGTGTATATTATGCATTTGCTTTTTATAACCATGTTCCATAATTTGTTATCATATTTTCATATATTGTTTTCAAACTAATTTCTATGGTCACAAGAAATAGATTTATATACATATAATCGATACATATAAGTACAGTTCGATTGAACAATTATGTGTAATTGAAAGCTGTACACTTCAATTTTTAGAGTTTTTTTTTAGTGAAATGAATTAAATATAAATAATACATTTAATCGACTTACTTAATATTTGTAAAATTTCCTGAGGTAATGTTCGCGGTCCAGTTTTTTTTGTCATATGAGGGCTATTATCATATCTAAAAGCAAATCCACTTCCTCGCCAGAATCGTACTAGCACTATATTTGACTGAGCCCAAGCACGATTTTCATAAGGTTTAAGTAAATTCGAAACCATTTTCAACCTTGATTCAACAGGCACATTCTCCAAAGCTTTTAATGTTAAAGGACTAGATACAATTTGACATAAAGTCAATGTTAATTTATCCTTTGCACTTGCAATAATTATTCTAGAATCCATAAAATGATCACAAAGGAAATGTGCGACATCACGTAACATTTCTTGATATCCTGCAATCTTTTCAATTGGAGCTGTTGGATGGATGTGATTACGAATTCCAATATATAAATCTGCTAAAGTTTTTAGATAAAAGTCAGGAACAAAACTAAACATGTTACCCTCTTCGCTAGCAGCGCGTAACGTTAAAGTAACAGTTTTTAAAAGCCATGACATTTGCACCTAAAATACATTGTTTAATTTTATTTAAATTGTATTATATGTATACTTATATACACTAAAAAAAGTAAATACCTGTTTTTCCTGAGAATAAATGAAAGCTCGAACCCAAGCCATATGTCTTGATTCCTCCGTTAGTTTCTCAGTAAAAACTTTAATGCTTTTCGATAGTTCCTTTAAAATCATTTCTGAATTAATATTTTTAACTTTACTTGCTTGCTCTAATCTTAATTTTGTATCTGCTATGGCCATCGTGTATTCGGTTACAGTTTCTCGTAAACTGGCCATTTTAGCTATTTGCTTTTTTGCAGAAACATGGTAGAATAAAATTATTCCGTCAAGTAGTTCAATAAGAGACGTAGTTGGATTTGCAGGACCTGTTGGCAGAGGATTCCTGTCAAATGACAATTTTAGTTCGATTAATAAAGGTCTCGCAGATCCAGTTAGATTAATTATCCTAGCTAAAGTCGGATGAATTATTGTTGTATCAATAGGACGTGTAGTTTCAGCAAGAACAGCATTATTACTTGTTTCCTGTGGTTGATCTGCTGATTTTAAAACTTCATGATCCTGACCTTATTAATAAATAAAACAACATTAATCATATGTTATGAATAATGAAAAAAAGTAATTTATTCGTGAACTTACCTAAAAGACGAATGAGATCACTTTCATATGTCTTTTGCAAATGCGATAAAACTCCTCCCAATCTTTCAATTCCAGAGTAACGTATGGTATTATCATAAAATGTTCTTTTTCATAAAACAAGATAAATTATTCAGGTAAAAAAACCTATATACTTTTATTATGATATTATAAGTGTTTAGAATATAAAAGACATGGATATACCTGCATGGGATATAAACAGGATTTGTACCAATTTCACTGTCCCATAAAACTCTAAAAGCAACTAATAAGCGATGAAAACAACAGAGTGTAACTGGTAAAGGTGTAGGATGTACTTGATCCGTCTGCAACAACTTAAAGTTACTTGTTAAATTTTGTAGAAATATTTAAATATCACTAAATATTATTTGTTACAATTAATTCTTACCGGATTATAATCGAAGTTATCATAAATAAAACTTCTAAATTTCTGTAAAAAGATCGATCGTGATGAGGGTAATTTTTCCGTGCCATCAGTATTATCTAAAAGAGTGACTAGAAGTTCAACTTGCAAAGCTTCCACTTCTGAAATTTATTTAAATAATTTATAATTAAGTTGATGAAGATTAAAAATAACAGTAATATAATTTTAGTAGTTTACTTTATTCATTGTATGTTATTTAAGTTGTACATACAATATTTAGATATATTATTTGAAAAAAAAAAAATTAAATACAAATAAAATGAAATTATATTTAATTAATATTTAAGTGCTTAAATTAATGTGAAAATTACTAGCAGTCGAAGATCGAATTTTTTCACATGCAGCAATATATGCCTTCTTGTTACATTCTACACTTGGATCCATAGGATTGGTTTCCCACCAAACCTCATCAACTAGTTGTTCTAAACCACTTTCGTTTAACGGTTTAATGTGTACAAAATTTGCAAATTTTACACGATGAAACAATGCATTTTGTAACAAATGTTGTCTTGTAGTGGTATGTTTACAGAGACTTGTCAACAAAATTAAACTCCTGCACTGATCTGGATATTCCAAAATCATTGGATTATGTCGAAAAGTAGATAATAAGTGAACAGCCGTTGCTTCCAAGCATAATTTTATTTCATTTGGCTTGAAAAATGTCCATAAAAGATCTAAAATAAGCATCAGTTTTGGACGTTCAGCTTTGCTCTCATTAACATCTTGTGCCAATTGTTCTTCCAGAAAAGGAACAAAAATTACATCGACAATGTATGGAATTTTCAAAAACGGTCCTAAGTGTTTTGTAACTGATCTTGCAATGCACATCATAAATGCCTGCACGCTCATAGAAATATCTTCAGAAATAGAGGAAGAATCGTTGGAAGACCTAATATTTTCCATTTGGATGATCAGTTTGGAAAACCATTTGATTAAAAGTCTGGCTTTTCTGAGGTCGTTCACAGGTGCAGCCTGAAGAGGTAGGTAGCCTTCAATTGGATATCGCAGGGGTACATTTCCAAAGTTGGCTTTCAATGTTTCAGCGAAGGTTAAACTAACTGCAGGAAAATAAACAATACCACTACCCAGACATATATTCTCAAAAGCACGCCCTAAGTTTCGCCCATTTCGGTAAAAGTCTATAGTGCCTTCATCAGCATCTAGAGTACAGGTGATTATATCTCCAGATAACCATGATTCTCCATATTTATAAGTTGAGACATTCCACTTTTTGATTCGATTTCCATCATAAGCATAGGAGTTAATTGTATCCCCTGAAAACACATTTTTTATTTGTAATACAGATTTAATAATTTTTAGAAATCTATTTAATTAATCATACCAAAAAATTTTTTAATTGCTTCTGTAAGTAAAAATATGTCCCATGAACCAGTAAAAGCAACAAAACTTGCGTATTTTAATAATGTTAAGTTAACATTTTTTTAAAAGATTTAATTATTATTTTGGGTCATGGATGAAACTTGTATTTTACAAGCAAGTAACATTCATTATATATATATATATATAGAATATAAAAGATGAATTTATAATTAAAATTGATTCTAATATAAAAACTAATATTAATTTATATATAAAAATATATGCATAAAATACATGTAGAATGATAATAAATAAATGATAGTATTATAGAAATATATCAGTTATAATATTAAAAACATTAAAATACTAAAATTAATATGCTTATTTTTGTTTAAGAAATAATAAAAAATATGTATTGAAAAGAAATGTTTTTGTTTGCTATATTTTCAATTCCACATACCTACTCCTGATTCTTCATTAAATTTACAATGAATTGTACTCCAACCAACTTGCATTACTCCTTTTGTCCCTAACTGCAGTTCATAAATCCATTTTCCTTTGTAAACTCCAGTATTGGCACGAATTGTGCTAAAATTCCTTTGAGAATTTAAATCAAGTCTATCATGAGATACAAAAAAATATCCATAATGAGCAGAAGTATCAAATGTGACTATTTTTGGTCCTATTCGACCATCAATATTTTCTTCAACCATAATGTCATTTTCTTCTGAGAGCGCAGATTCAATAAATTTGTCAATTGCTTTTAAAATATGCAATATTCTACAACTGACAATAATTATTTAAATTAAAACAACATTGTAATAATAAACGCAATAATTCTGTATTAAATGATAATTTCAACAAAAAGCATTGTAAGCATTTTCTTTTATTAATAACAATCCATCAGATTCTTATGTTTGCGATTTGTGACAAAATGTTAAACAAGAAAATACCTTCTGGATGAAGTGTAGTCTTCTTTTGGTTGTAAAACGTAAAGCGTTTGAAAATCAGATCCAAAAATATTATCGACTATGTCATCAATATTTGTCATTTTGAATTAAACGTTATTGTTTTTACAAATTATCACAAATTATCGATAAGTTCAACACCTAAATGTTTTTAACTTTTTTTAATCAATGAAGTTTGTCATTGTTAGGTTATATGTGTTATTACGTTGAAATTTTACAACACTCTATTATACGATAAAGACGAAAGCACAGTGCCACTTCAATTTCTATTTCACGTTGCAATTTTTTCTTGTCGTAGGCTGCCTGAAATTGTTGCTTATTAATTTGTTTAAACAGCAATTCAAAAAATTTAAATGACAAATTTACAGAAACAATTTCTTTTCATGTGTGCATTTAAGTACTTGTGTCACATAGGTGACAGCACATGAAAAACGAAAAGATCTGTAATGTTTTTAACATTAAATGTTATTATTATTATTATTATTATTGTTATTATTATTATATATATAATAGTGATAAGAGATAATACTGCACCAATAATGCAGTTTAGGTAAATTTTAAGGTAGCATTGAATTTTTTAGGGATATTTTTGGTGAAAATGAAGTTGTTTTTCGTGCATCAATTTTCTTTTTGCAAAAAGTTTAAATTCAACTCATTTATTATTTGCAGTGTAAATAATCATAAAGTACATACATCTTCAATTTTTATTAAAACTAATTCTTTTCTTCGTTGACGAAGTGATTTATTTATCGAATGTTTAAACTTTTAAAGGTTATTTAATAAGTTGTTGAGTGATATAATTAATTAACTTATAAACGACAATAAATTATAATGTAATCAAATGTGATATAACAATCAAAGGAAACCGAATAACACATTTTTAAGTGGTTGATTATTTATTTAAATATAATTTTGTTTTAAATGTAAACTTTAAATTCATATTTTGTATAAAAATACTTATTTACGTACATAATTATAGGGATTGTTTTTCCATTATTAATGTAAAGCACATGATGTGTGTCAACCATGTTAATTTGAATAATATTTTTATTCTTCAACAACGTTCTTATCACAAATTAAACAAAACTGTCCATAACTATAGAAAAGTACTAAAAATATTTAAATCAAATATCCCTAGCGTTACATTCAAATACTATTATTTCTCTGTTTTCATAACAGTAAATAATAATTTATACTATTTTTGAATGACATTTGATGAAAATTTGTTTCATCAAAATAAATTTGATTTTATAGCGTATCCATGTTAGAGTAAAAGGTCATGTGATATTTGAATCTTATAAATCACGTTGTGTAAGTACATCATATTTTATAGGCTACCATAATCATTATAAAAAAAAGTTACCAACGTATTATGTTATATAAATTTATTATTAACTTAAACCTATAACAAGAGTTTTTAAAATGATTCAAATGTAATATTGTAATGCAATGAAAAATTACTTTTGTCATTGATCTGACTTTGCGCTTAAATTTTCGATTATTGCGTATCATACTTATAGCATATGCAATCTGTTACGCGACACGTAATACGTAAAACATAGTGCATAAACATAACAGTTCAGGTGTACATGCAATTACTCTTGCAATCATAACACATAATCATTTCAATTTAAGATAATGCCGACAATTGACGAATACTATATTGTAGAATCAGTGGCTAAGATACATTCAGTGTGAAAATTACGATTATATTTAATAAACTTGTGTTGTTATTTCATTTTAAAAGGTCTGTAATATTCGGTCAACTGATTTTTAATGTGAACTGATAAAAATTATAATTGCAAATTTTTATGTTAATTTAATGAAAATATTTTACTAATATTTTTATTACGTAAGTGATAAATATTTTTCCCTGAAAAATAAAAATTGCATATATTAAGTGAAATACAAAGCTTATTAATTAAAGATATCGATTTTGAATTTTTAAAAAAATATCGCTCATATTTTAAACATCAGTTTTGATCTAAAAAAATATTACTTATTTTTTATTATTTCATGAAAATTAGTTTCATTGTTAAAATATTTTTTCTGTATTTATTTGTTAGATATTTGAAGTGTGAAAAATTGACGACATAAATTACTTTAAAAATGTGGTATAACAATAATTATAAACTCAGCAAACAAACTGAATCGAATTAAATTTATACTTTAAAGTCGATCAAAAATTATCTTAAGAACTTCATTTTTAAGTTATGTACATTTTAAGTGAATGCAAAGGTAAAATAATATAATTGATAAAAGTAATATTTTATCAGTTCATATTCGCTTATTTGAAATATAAATTTTGATGATAAGAATATCTAAATTTATCTCTCCGTTTATATTGTTTTTTGTAACAAGATTTTTAATTATACTTATTGTTATGCTATAGGTATTTTACATGTTTCATTTATAACTTAGATAGATATTTATTTAAAATAATTAATTTCATTCACTGTCTCATTTCAAATACTATTTATTAATTTTAATTTTAAGTAAAACCTTGTAATATAATAATAGTAAATAATAATTTACTACAAATAAGTATAAAATGTTACTGTAATAAGTTGAAAATGTTACTTAATACTTTAGAAGCTTTAGTTTATACAAAAAAAATGTAATGTTCTTAAATTATAGTATGTAAACCAGTATATTTTATTACAAACACAAACACATTTTAAAACATACAGTTTTTATTTGTTACATTTTTACTGAAATTATATGTTGCTATTTTATATGTTGTTATAGAAATGCTATTATATGTTAAATTTTGTAAAATTATACTACACATTTAATATCTACTCAGTTTTATTAAGAGCCTAGAAAAGTAGTAATATAGTGAAACGTCTTTTAAATTAATATTATAATATAACATTTTATTATTAATTTTTGACAATTATTATTAAACTGATGTGTAATAACTTAACAGATAAATTATTATTATTAAAGTAAATTTCTATTATACGAATTTGCGAATTATAAACAGTTATTTTCGACCTTAAAGGAAAACTAATTGTGGTTAATTTACAAGTATATGTGTGAAATCATAAATAGAGACTAATTATAAGAAAATTTAAATTAATTATTTTTACACTGGATGAGACAACCAGAAAATCAATTTTTTTATCACATATTTATTTTTGTGCATCACTTGGTATGTTCTTAAATGCGCATATTATTATTTATTAATATAATTATATATAAAATTATAAGAAAAAATGCACATTACTTATTAATATCATTTAATTAACGATAGAAATTCGTAATAAAATTTCTGTAATTTAATATAATCTTTAAATGTGTATGATATGTAACTATATATCTAAATACTTTTAGGATGATTTTTAGTCTCAGATCCAGTACTTTTGTTTTCTATTTTCAAAAAAGAAATATGAGTAACATTAAAACTCTTGCTTACGTTAACGGAAAATGGGTGTCAGCCAAAAGTAAGAAAACATTCCCAGTTCTTAATCCTGTGGACTGTCAACCTGTTGCTCATGTTCCTGATATGGATGCAGAAGATGCCAGAGAAGCTATTAATGTCGCAAAGAAAGCATTCCAATTTTACCGGAAAACTACTGCAAAGGAACGTAGTGATTTACTGCGAAATTGGTATTAAAGTTTATCTACAAATAATAAAGAATGTTGTAATAAAATAATATACAAATAATATATTAAATAAATATAAATGACAAAATAAGAATTATTTAAATTCACACAATGTTAATAAATATTTACATTTATTTTATTTGTTAAATAATTTCAATTGTTATTTAAAAACGAATTAAATGGAATTGCTAATTAAAATGTATATTTAAGAAATTAAAATTTTAATATCACTTGTCTCTTTGATTATATAGCAATTAATTTTTTTAGGTATAATTTGATGGTACATCACTCTGAAGATCTTGCTAAAATTCTCACATTAGAAAATGGAAAATCTTTGGAAGAATCTAGGGGAGAAATACGGTACGGAAATTCCTTTATAGAATGGTTTTCTGAAGAAGCTCGTCGAATAAACGGTGAAATAGTTCAAGCACCAGTTCGAAACAGAGAAATGTTTCTGCTAAAACAGCCCGCTGGTGTAGCTGCTCTTATTACTCCATGGAATTTTCCTCATGCAAGGATTACTAGAAAAGCTGGTGCAGCTTTAGCAGCTGGTTGTACTTGTGTTATTAAACCATCTGAAGATACTCCACTGACAGCATTAGCAATGGCAGAATATGCAGAAAAGGCTGGATTTCCTGCAGGAGTCTTTAATGTATTGACTACAAGTATTAATAATTCCGTTGAAGTTGGCAAAGAACTTTGCGCTAATCCTAAAATTCGAGTATTATCTTTTACTGGTTCTACAGCTGTTGGCAAACTTTTGTACGCTCAATGTGCACCTACGATAAAAAAACTAGCTTTGGAACTGGGTGGAAATGCTCCATTTATTGTTTTTGAAAATGCGAACGTAGATCTTGCTGTTGCAGGAGCAATGGCTAGTAAATTCCGAAATACAGGGCAGACTTGTGTTTCGTCTAACAGGTTTGTAATTATAAATATTTAACACATTTTTTTTAATAAATAAAAATTATTGATACAATAATTAATAATTATTGTAGAATTTTTGTTCAAGGCAATATCTTCGATGAATTCATATCGAAATTTCTTTTACGTATGAAAAATGAAATAATTCTTGGTGATGGTTCTAAAGAAGGAGTTACAAATGGACCTTTGATAAAAGAGAGTCAATTAAAAATTGTACAAAATCTTGTTGATGATGCGGTTTCTAAAGGAGCGAAACTTCATTGCGGAGGAAAAGTCGTAAGCGAATTAGGTCCATTATTTTATGAACCAACATTATTAACAAATGTTACGAAAGAAATGAAAATTTATGATAAGGAAATTTTCGGACCTGTTGCTGTAATTTATAGGTAACACGAATTATTAAAATTAAAAACCCCTAAATTAATATACGCTAAATCAAAATGTATCGGTAGGTTTGAAGATGAAGAAGAAGTGATCAAAATAGCAAATGATGTACCAGTTGGTTTAGCAGGATATTTCTATTCACAAGACATATCTCAGATTTTCAGAGTGGCGAGAAATTTGGAAGTTGGTATGGTCGGTGTTAATGAAGGTATGATTTCATGCACTGAAGCAGCTTTTGGTGGTATCAAAGAATCCGGTATTGGAAGAGAAGGATCAAGCCACGGAATTGATGAGTTTGTGGATATCAAATATATGTGTATTGGTAATATCAAACATTGAAATCTCTTATCGAACTTGTAAAAGTTTAAATAAGATAAAGACAATATCTAATTTAGACAATACCTAAAAAAGAATGATAAAATAAATTTACATTTATAAATATTTAAGGATCATTAGAAAAAATCTATAATTTTTTATTATAAGTAACATTTATTGTTATAATTTAGTACTCATGAGCTAAACTATGACAGTTTTGTCTAAAAAATTCCCTCGCATAGTATTGTTAAATTATTTTTATCACTGTTTTTACATTGGGCTTT
>JABFOX010000165.1:0-20263 GCA_022817665.1 Axea sp. ZL-2020
AATATTTTTCTGTGTTTTTATTTAGTTGATAATTGTAAAGTATGTATTTATGTAAATAGTATTTTGGTGGTTTGATATAAAGTTTTAAAAATTAGATATTAAATAAAATTATATGTTTATATAAGTAAAATATTAAAGATAAAAGTAATATAAAAAAAAATTAATTTTAATAATTTTAAAATGTTATTTTGTGTTTTGTTGTTTTTTTTTTTTTTTTTATTATTTTTTACTTGGGTTTTTTTTTTTTTTTTTTTTTTTTTTTGATATAAATAGTCTATATTCTGAAGATTCCTTCTTAATTTCTACATGATTTATCTTCTTGATGTTTCAACTGACAAAAAATTTGTTATTATTATCTTTCATCGTTCCATATTTAACACTTGAAAAGTGTAATTCGCGCTAAATATTTGTAGAATTGTAACGTTGCACAACTTTAATAATTCTGCGGCTGTTACTATTTGGAATATGCAAGTAACAAAAGAAATAAACTTTTTTTCTCTTCTCATATGTTTATTAAAAAGGAGTCCTTTTTTAGAATATACCGTACATTCAGAAGAAATTATAATGAATTGTTTTATTGAAATTACTTTCAACATCAAATATGGTTGACGTAAATTATTTAATACTAATTGAATCATTGTTGCAGTATTCTGATTTTAACTTATTTAGATGATAAAAGTCATAATTATTCACATAAACATGTGTGGAAAGAATCACCTGGACAAAATATCTGATTCGGGATCGCAAATGTAAGAATTTTTAGTTAGATGATGTTTTGTTAACATCTGGATATTATATGGATTATGTAAAATTATTCAGACATTATCCAGAAATCATTCAATCAGAAACATCTGGTTTGTGATCCTGAACGAGATATCTTATCAAATGATTATCCAAATGATTTTGTCTACACGAGATTATTGTATTATATCACATGTAATAATTTGGCGGATGAATCAATAATTATACCATTTGGAAAAATAAATAATTTTGTACGAGTGAAAAAAAGAATATGTTTTTAGATGATTATAAAAAGTTGTAAGAACACTTGTAGAAATTATTATAGTTTAAGATAAGTTAAAGATACGTTAAATATATCATTAAAAAACTGTACGACCATATTTTCCATATATCACGAAAATGTCAGAAAATTGGTCTCAACTATTTTCTTACGTACAAGCTAATCATTAATTATTAAATGCTGTTTTCTGCTAATGTTTAAAATGTTTGTTTTCATGTTTGTAAATCGTTTACAAAGACGTTCATTATGCATGGCTAATTATGATGGTTAATTAATGAAATACATTAATACACAATCTATAAGAATCTGATTAATTGATTTTACACATTAATTATGCACAAACAAGAGTTTAATTACATGATCATTTCTAAAAGTAACACCACTACAAATGACATTTTGGAATAATAGCTCGTGATGCAAATTAATTTGGATATCGATACATTGTTAGCGTTTTATAATATTTGAAATGAATTAACGTTTTAAATTTATGATATATTTATAATTCATAAAAATATTTATTCTTTATATTTTAATATACTCACAAAAAAATTGGCTGGTACAACAAAAGTCATGTTTACGAACTTTATTTATTACAAATATTGCAATTATTTTATTACAACGGTAAATTCTATAAATTGTATTATATATTTTTCCCAATTTTTTTACAAATTTCACTTTTTCTAGGTTTTATAATTTATTTTTGAAAATGTTGATTTTATTACAGGTGAGTAACTGAAAAATCGAAAACTAATTATTTCCATCTCCTTTATTAAAGGAGTAAGATTTATTGCAGACAACTCATACAATATAGGGAAATTATATAGAAATGAAACAAGCAAACTAAAACTCATGTAACAAATATTTGAAAAAATGTGATATTGTTAATACAAAATATCCTAATTGCAATATTACATTATTAATTGACGTTATTTGGACATTTTTACAGTTATATTTTTATTTTTAACAGTAACACATTTTTAAAAGTTTAATATCAGCTGGTTTAGAATTATTTAGACTAATAGTTAAAATTTGTTTGTATTGCCACTAGGTGATGACTTCTTTATATTTTGTGAACGTTTATTTGGAAAACAAATTCTTATTATGCTGTTTGAGACATGACACGATCTTTCATACAAATATACAAATTATGGCAATAAATTAATTGACACGAAAGCAATTCCGTAGTTTATATTTTAATAAAATGTTTTTCATAATGTTTAATATGGAGTATTGATATTACAGAGAAATAATTATTGGAAATAATTTAATTATTGTATTAAACGATATTCCATTATTTAAATAATATAAAATATGATTTTTCTTTATTATATAAAACTTAACTGAACATACAGTTTAAAATTAATTTGGTATATAAACTTATGATACATGATATTAGGTTATTTCGTGATTTACAACGTTCTTGAAAATATTAAAATTTATTAAGTTATACATCCAATGCTATCAGACTAGTTATTCTGCATTAAAAATTAGACTAAAATATTAAAAAAATTAATTCAATTTTTTCCACATAATGTTTAAACTTTGTGTATACGAGACCTTTAAATATCATAATTAATTTTTTGTCCAAACATATTTATACATCTTAATGAACATAATATAATATAACACATCTTACAAATTTTCTTAAATAAGATGGATTATAAAAAATTGTAGTTTTCACAACAAATGCACAAATTAAAAACATAAATGACTAATATAATTTACAATTTTTCCATATTATTGTTACATGGATATCAGTATAAAATGACATTTTCCTAATGTATATCAGTACAGCATTATGGTTTGGCGAAGTAAGGCATTGGTTTGACAGAAATATGGCAAGTGTTTGGTTTGCGCATAAGATTCATTCGTTCTGTACACTTGCCAGGTTACTTTTTCCGCATAAGTTTGTATCAAATTATTGAGAAAGAATGTGCCAATAATGCAAATGAACTTTAGAAATAATGGTCAGAAAAAATTTGAATAAATTAATACAACTTTTTTAAATTTAAAACCATCTAAGTGATGTATATGAAAATTGATTGAATTTGAAACCAACTTTACACTTTGATATTTATAAATGTTGTTCGTTCCACAAGTATCATAATTAACTTACATTTAATATTTCGCGAATTTTTTATTTTTTTAACTAAATAAAAAAAATTACATGAAATGAAAATAAAAATAAATAAAATAAAGGATCTTTACTAAATTTTGCTTGAGTAATCATTTCTTATAAATGAGTTGATATGCCTTCAGTATATGAGGAGTGAAATTTACATCAACTTTATGGTGTTCACAGGAACGATTTCCAAGATTTTACTCATAAATTTATAGGAAATTATGAAATAAAGTGTTACATTTTATTACGTAATTTTTTTATACTGTATCAAAATTGTGTGCATTTTCATTTTATTTAATTGTAAGTATTTCTTTTATTTGATTATAAAATTCAAAGAACAAGACAATTATTATAAAATGTGAAACTTTTAGCGATAAATTCGTGAAATATTTGGTCCGGTGAAATTGTGCAAATGTCTAATGAGAGCCGTTTTCCTACACCAGAAAGATTATAAGCCAGATGAAATATCAATTGTTTTTATTTCAGAAAAATTATAAATCTGATAAGACTGCATTTATTTTTGTACTATGATTATCTGAATAAGATAAAATACGTATAATATAATAATGCAGATCATATTTGGACTATTAACGTTAGTTTTACTGAAGATGAACTATATAGATCCTGACAGAAATTAAATTGATCTTGTATTAACAGGGGTGTAGCTCTAAGGAAACAAAACTCATGAAGGATTGGCCGCATCAGGCCTCTAATTAGTTATTTTCGGAAAATAAATAATTAGGATTCTGATAAAGTGACCGAATATGGCTCAGTGTTAAAGCACATAAGATGATCAAGGTTATCTAGTAAATTTTTAGTATTAAACAGATCACAGTGCGTTATACATAATTTTTTACCGTAAATATTGTAATATTTAGATTTTTAAACGAACATTGAATTCTTAATTTTTTTCTTCTTAAGTTATGCTCATTAGGTTTATAAATAATTTCATGTTATATATTTTCGTCAATTAGAATATTTTTTAAATATTAAATAGGTTCCCCTATTTTCGCTTAACATTTCCTTCATCGTTATTGAAATATATATTTAATAAATAAATAAATTTAACAATGCAAAATATGTAATAGAAAATCAAAAATATATTACAATGTGCAAGAATATGCAAAATGTTAATAGTAAGAGTGTTATGAAAATTTTTGAAAATATAATATATTTATAGAAAAATTAAAAAATTGTTACATATCGATAGGATTATATGTCTATTAAAATGCGATTTCAATCAATATAATTAAGATAAGATTAACGGAAACTAAAAGGTCTCTGAATTGCATTTGTTGCTTAAATATTCTATTGATTCGAACAATTATCATTTAAAAACAAATGCAATTATGTCTGAATATGAATCTTTTTGTGTTAAAGAAGATGGTGCATTATCGCACTTCAAATTTTTTGTAACCATGTTATGTAATTTAATTTACGTTAAGTTAACGATGATTTAATATAAATATTTAAATATATATTTTATTCAATAGTAAAAAAACTTTCAAATTAAAAAAAATTCTTTTTAATAGTAAATCAGGGTTTAAATCAATAAATATAAACATGGTATATTAGTTTATGAAAATATTACTATTCAATAACTTTAACAGGATATTAAAAAATATATATATATTTTAAACTTCAAATAAATGTTTATTTAATGATGCTGATTTTATGATTTATGATGAAATATTTATTTATTTATGAGTACATCATTAGAATAATCGGAATAAAAATATATTGAAGAAGAAGTGACACAAAAATAAATTAAGCGAACATTGGTGATGATAAAATATTATGATATTCATTTATTTTTATTTTACTGCTTAATATGGTATTTAGTTATATTATTTACAATAAACAAATAATAAAATAAATTGTTATTGTAAAACTTATATCAATGTTTTAGTTTATATTTAAATAGTTTTTGTATGTTTAGGCAATACTATGGATACCAAGAAAGCAATGCTAATAGTGGTCCAGCTGGAAGTGGTGCTGGTGGGACTCCTGGGGTTGTTGAATACCAACCGCCACCCCCACCACCTCCGGGCGACTATTCTCTGCCACCGTATTACAGTGGTTATCCACCTCCACCGCCTCCACCTCTGCCCCCGCAACCAAATCCGGCATATTTGCATTCGCAGGGTCGACCTTTTGTAGACCGTATGTTTCAAATTATCAATTACTTTTTTAACTTCCAAATAAAACATCATCATTTCAATATAAATAAATTAATCAGCTTACTAATATTTCAATCTAATAAACTTGCTAAATATTTCAATTAATATAATTTAAAAATGAAAATAGGGAAAGTTAACATATTTTATTATAACCTTTGATTTTGGAGAAGAGTAAATTTTGTTAATGCACGTGAAGAAACATGTACATTTCTAAACAGTCACACATTGTGAAAACCATTCGTAAAACTGTCCTCTCTTTGAATAATAATAATAAATATATAAATAATATATATGAATAAAAAATATATGAATTCTTAGTGGGTTCAGTTCTAAGATAATTTTGTTTGCCAATTGTGTTATTTTACAATATTATAATTCATCATATTAAAAACGGTTTAAATTTATTTAAATGAAAAATAAATTTTGTAATTAATATTAATAATTCAAGTTTCATGAACAATTTTACACAACAATATTTATAAGAATTTATACAAAACCTTTTAAAAATCATTCGGCACGCAAAACTTTATGTTTGAATCAATTTTAGATGTATATTGATCATTATTATTATGGCATATTATGAAAGTAGATATACATGTATAAATTCGAACGTCGAATACGGCTTATTTCAAATGTGATGTAGTTCTTTGTTGTATAATTATCACAATTGTAGTTACACAATTACAGTTCAAGTAAAATATTCGTTGTTAGTTACCTGATTAATGTAATTTAATTATTCAAATAACATATTTATAGCATCCACATGTTCATACTTAATATTTCAGTGTGATTAACTAGAACTCTTTTTTTCCAAAAAGAAATTTTGGTTTGTAATTTATAAATGCGTAATTATATTAATTAGTATAACATTATTTAATCGCGCAATTAAAATAATATTTGATTAAATTAACAATTTAAAAAAAATGTTTTTTTTTTCTTGATATAAACAGAACAATGTTTAACTGATTTAGTCCCCAATATTATGAACTGTATTTATTTGAGTTGTGTTCATAAAAAGAAGGCTGAGAATTTGTTAAAATAAATATAAACTTAAATGTAAGCTTAGCAATACATAGTTAATGCTACGGTGTAAGTGAAATTAAATAATAAAACCGTAACACTTAAGAAATAAAATTAAATCATGATTTCAGATGCAGCTTTTCAAAGCTGTCCGTGCCCGATGCAGTCATGTCCAAAAAACGTGGATACTGGGCCCCTTATTGGTAATGGTAAGGGAGCGCCAGTAGTATCGGGGCCCGGTCTGTCATTGCCACCCAGTGCTTTGGTAGGACCACCTTCGCCTGCGAGGGGGCGGGCCGGTCTAGCGCCTCCTCATGGGGCCAATGCCTGGGACACGGATCGCGTCCAACTCAATAATCATCGTAATCAGAACCAATCCACGCTTACACCGGCACATAATCATGTCGCCGCACACAATCGTCATCAAAATTCTGATTGTTTATCGAAGGTATTTTTTAAAACTAATTTATTACTTTTAAATTGATTTTTCAGTAAGTATTTTTCCTTTAAAATGTGATTTAAATTATATGAGTGTGTATTATAATTATATAAAATAGTTTGTTATAATATATTTTGATGAGAACTCAATAAATGCTTTGTAATTATATATTACAATTTTGTATATGCATTTTAAACAATTAAATATATATTTACAGTACATGCATTTTAAACAATAACAAAGGTTATTATATTAATTGTAGTATTTACTTGTAAAGAAGTGTAAAATTAACAAGGAAAGATTAAAAATTGATTTCATTTTGAGTTATAATCTGCGTTGTAATATTTCACTGAATAATTTGATTTCATAGAATGAAATATATTTATAATTGATTCTACATTTTTACTGCTCCAGGATGACCAAAATTGCGTGGATGGAAAACTACGAAAGTGTAGTTGTCAGAAGCACGCGTGTACGTCGACGTGCGACGTTAAACTCGAAACACTGTCGCCAACGGAGAAACTTCCCGTGGCAAGCTGTCCGAGCCTGAAACTGGAGAACAATAACGTCAAGTGCGAGTCCTGTAGCATGGATATCACGGAGAACTTGTCTTGCGTGGCCAACTGCAACGTGAAGTGCGAATCCGATTATAATAAGTGCGAGAGTTTAAAAATGAAGTGTGAGCAATGTGCAAAAGTATGCCAACTGGCAATAATGGAAATGGATAAAGATTCGGGTATCTTAATTGATGATAAGTTAGAAAACGATGCAGAGGTCAAAGAAGAATTAAATGATGTGGTCACTATTGAGAGTGACAGCTGGAAAAAGCCGGATTATGAGCCAACAGTTCCAGAGGTTGTTGAAGAAGATCAGAAAGAACAATTTGTGGCTGCAAAAAGTCAACAGCTAACTGTTACGAAACGAAAATTGTCACTTGATAGTCGTACGGATACCAAGAAGAAGAGAAAGGTCAGCAACAAGAGAACCATGTCTGCTGATGCGTTACCAGAAGACGGAATCAAAGAAGAAGATGAAAAGGGAGAAAAGTCAGTTGATGAAAAGAAGGTCAAGGATAAAGTACCCAAGAAGAAAGCACAGAAAAGAAAAATGACTGATATGGCTTCTTCGGTATCAGCGAAAAAGGCAAAAAAAGTGAAAGTTCAAAACAACAATATTATTAAGACTAATGCTACCGAAAGTTCCATTATGGAAACAATTAATAATGTGATATTACAAAGTCTGGAGATGACACAAAAGAAGGAGAAGGAAATAAAAAAGAAACAACAGAAAAGAGAAAAAAAAGTTAACGAGGAAGAGTCGGTTGTGAAAAAAATTAAGAACAAGTTAAAGACCGTTGTTGTTGAAAAAATTAATAACATAAAGAATGTAACGGAAAAGAAGACGATATTGGATAAAAGCCAGATTCAAAAACCAGTCGTTTCTGATAAGACTCAGATTGTTAAGGTGGATACAATTATTCTGGAGAAAAATTTAACTAAGGTTATTTTAGATAAAGAGGGAACCTTAAAGACAGAATCGAAATGTATTAATCCACTGAAAAATAAAGTAGTTGTAAAAAATAAGACCAAATTACTGTCAAAAAAGAGTAAAGGTAAAGTTAAGGTAATGGACGTCAAATCAAAGACTGTGGAATCGAAAAATATTAAAGCACAAGAAATAAAGGATAAAAAGGAAATACAGCCGAAAAGTATTCTTAAACCGAAGAGTAATGAAGTTATGGAAGAACCGAGTAAAACGTTGACAAAGAAAAAGAAGTCAAAGATAATAAAAAAGCCTAACAAAAAGATTGTTGGCAAAGTAGAAGAAAGTAAAATCATTAGTGAGAATTTGACAATGGCGAAAAGAATATTTACAAAACCGAAGTGGAGCAACGGTTGGAATTGGGAAGGAGAACCTTATGAGGCCAAAGTTTATTTGACGGTAAATGTTGATGACGTAAATAGGATTTAATATTTATTATAATTTTGATATATTTATTAAAGGTGATTATTGATGTTCCAGAATGAAGAAAGTGCTATAAGAAAATGTTATGCTAGCATGAGACATGCAAGTGGTGATGTATTAAGACCACTTGACAGTGTTTTATTGAAAAGTGGACCAAGAAAAGCTGATCTTCCTTTCGTAGCCAAAATTGCAGCACTTTGGGAAAATCCCGATGATGGTATATACAATTAAAGTTAAAAATATTTAATCAATAAAATTATAAACTAACAAAATTTACAAAAAAAAAAATTATTAAGAAAGTTTTTAAATATGATTTTAAATTAATGGGCATAAATAAATATTATTCATATTAATGTATGCGTTATTAATTTGTATTAATATTATATTTTATCAATAATTATTTTTACTACTTTGTTTCATAATTTTATACAATTTGTAGAGTTGTAACATAATGGAAACATTCAATTCATCTTTAAAGATATGTCTACGACATATTCTTTAAAACATTTATCTTTTGATATTCATGTTATACATGCTTGTGTCCTAGTTATCGCTGGGATGTATACATTTTAGAATATTTTTTTATACACAGAAAGATCATTAAAATATTTATTGATTTGGGATGAATGATGATTTTAAAATCATGCAATGTATTAATTTTTTTAATGACACCATATATTAGTGTTCTGAATATAGAGTTTTGTTTCCAATTTAGTATGACATTTTTTAATTACAATTTAAAATAAATGTTAATTTGAATTATAACTATTATTTATTATCCATTACTGTTATTTGAACAATAATTGTCAACTAGAGATGTTAAAATAACTTTAAAGCAGCCAATGATACTTAATGTATGCTTATATTGCAATACATTTTTACGTAGCTTTTTAATGTTACGATATTAAAATTACTGTTATATTTATTATTTGCAAGATCTATACGATAAAAAAAAAATGAAAATTTCAAGAAAAGACAATTTATTATTAATTAATTTTAAATATGAGTACTTTCATATTACATCACATTTGATAGAAATAATAGAATATCATTCTTACATCTGAAATATATTTGTTTGCTTAGATCATTATTAATAGTCTAATATAATAACTATTTTTTGAATTAATTTGTTTTTAATGCCAACCATTTTGTATTTTACAGGAGAAATGATGTTTTCTTTATTGTGGTACTATAGACCTGAACATACTGAACAAGGACGAACAGAACTTGATACAGAAGATGAAGTCTTTGCTTCTCGGCATCGTGATGCCAATAGCGTTGCTTGTATCGAAGACAAATGCTACGTTCTAACATTTAATGAATATTGTCGGTAAGTGGAAATGTGTAGGATACTAAAATGATATTGCAATAATGGAACTGTAAAATGTATTATTAATTAAACTAATAAATGCTTGACTATAATCATATTACTAAAATATTATCAATTAATTTCAGATATCGAAAAAAGTTGCGCCGAATTGAGGAAGGTTTAGATAGTCCCGGTTTAATAGTACCTCCGGGTCAACAGATATACCCTCGGGAAAATCGGCAGCCGCCAATTCCTGTTTCTTCAGATATGGTTCTCTTCTGTCGACGCGTGTATGACTATCGTGGCAAAAAACTTGTCAAAAATCCCGGATGACTTGATATTCTGTAAAGCGGCTCGAAAAGAGATCGTTGAATTTGGGCACTGGTCTCCCTTCGAGCATCGCAAATAACTCACTTTGGTGCCCGATCCATCCAAAAATCAGAATTAGTCAAAAATCCGAACAAATGATTATTAATAAAAATGAAAAGGACAAAAAACTAAATAAAATAAAAATATATGTTAAGACATCCACAGAGCAACGTTTTTACAATTATACGTAGTTTTAGTTTCGTTATCCAAACTATGATACGTTTTAACATAATCATATTGTATTTAAATATAAAAACACAGAGAGAAATAACCAAAAGAAGAAAAGTATGAAAATGAAAAATAGCAAAACAAAGAAAATAGGACAACTTGATGTTGAAAAAATGTTTTATGTTGAATTTAGTGTGAATCTGATTGCGGTTGTGTGCAGTTAATGTGACTTTAATTGTTAGATGCGATTGTTAGATGTTGAAACTTTTTTCTCTCCGTGTACAATGAATTTTTGATTTTGTCTTCAAGTGAAAACGTCGATTCGTCACGCACCCAAGTGGTGAACGAGAAGAAGATAAAAAAAGACAAAATACGATCGAGCGTCGTGTGTTAGTTAATTAAACAGTTTTATAAAGAGGATATCGATATTTTTTGCGAGACAATGTTTTAAATGAATGAACATTTCTCAAATGCGAAAAGATATCTCCAGACAGTTTCTCAAGTATCAATCAAAAAGCATGAGGGGAGTGATTATGAAAGACTATTGTTTGTTTATTCGAGCGCATATTCCACGTGCGAATAACACTTCCGTTATATTCGTGTGGTTATGTTTGTTTCGTTCTTATTTGACTACCCTTTATTCCTGTTTATTTATAATGCGGACGTTGGTAAACATATGTTTATGACACTCATCGTCATCAGGACACCGGAATTAGACAAATCGTACGACTTTTGTAAACGGAAATAACTATTTATACGTTAATTAATTCATTAATCATTGCACGGTATAGGAAATTTTGAGACATTGCTTTATATTTATATGAATATGAATCTATATATATATTTATATATGATCGTGGATGCGTATTTTGTTTAAAATATTGTTGATGTTATATATATTAGACTTATAAATGGCAATAACGAAACACGAAGCATTATTCCGAAAGTGTGACGACAAAGTTCGAAGACGAATTTTC
Organism: Axea sp. ZL-2020; assembly: GCA_022817665.1. NCBI lineage: Eukaryota > Metazoa > Arthropoda > Insecta > Hymenoptera > Scelionidae > Axea > Axea sp. ZL-2020. The sequence continues at coordinate 11,571 of JABFOX010000165.1, forward strand.
TACGACGATGTTGCGGGGTATGGATGTTTTGTTAAAAATCACAATTATTTAAAATTAATATATTGCTGATTATTATAAGTATTACTTTACTCTTATTATATTATGGATTTATTATTACACATTATGATTTTTATCATTTATTATGATTATTTAATATCTAATATATTGGATTTAGTTTTTAAGTTATAATTGGCAGTATGATGACAAATTTTGGTATGCACAAGACTAAGATTGAAATGCAGTGGCAGAGAGAGAGAGAGAGAGAGGGAGAGAGAACTAGTGAGGGAGAGAGAGGAAGGAAGGAAGAATGAGAGAAAGAAAGGGAGAGAGAGAATGTGAGAGAGTGAAAAGTCTGCAAATTACAAACAAAAAATACACGTTTGAAATTTTAACCTCACACAGCATTTTTTATTTTTTATTCCATTGTTCTTATTTCCTTTTATTCATAATTATATATAATTTTATACTAATATGAAGTACGACGCAATTATCAAATATCTGACCCGTTGAGACGGCAAATAAGTAATACTGAAGAAAACAAATGTGAACAGTAAAAAATCCAATCGTGATTTTAACGTTTCAATGCCATCGGTTCAGGAAAATATTCTCACAACAAATAAATAAGGAAACATTGCAAAAATGCATATCCTCTGTTCATTTTATATAGCTGATAAATTTTCATCCAATTGTATCCACAATGTATAATTAAGTATAGTGTTTAATGTTTCGAGTATGCAAAGAGCTCATTGTGCATTTGAAAACAATTTTTTTAATGCTTCATGAACAACATTTTAATTCCAAAAATTTAGATTGTAAATACAAAAATACTGTTCGATAAATAAATACATTTTACATAGGAAAAGTCAATAGTTTACAATTTCGCTTAAAATTTCTTCATTCGTTTTATGTTATAATTTTGGGTTCTTCATGAAGGCAATGAGCTCTGATTTTGCGTTTATTTAAATCAAAATTAAGAGAAAAAAGTAATAAAGGAAAAAAAAATGAATATGAAAATACAAAGGTCTGTGAGTATAATTTTCAAGTGTCATTGTACAGTGCACGACGGTTTGCTTCCGGGCATTTAGTGCCTGTAAGAATTGCAGCATCGGGCTCCGCGATAGTCGACTATTGTCTTGTACAGTAAACAATTCAATCGTATGGATGTATGTGCGCGCAAACATGTGGAAAAAAGCATACGAATATCAAATAACACAAGTCATCGCTTGTTAAATTTTGTAGAGTTATTGGCAGTTTTAAATGTGACAGCTATTCGGAATCCACTCGAATGTTTTGTGCGTGTTACACTGAATTAGAAGATTGAGTAAAGCGATGTCAATATTTTTGTGTGTCCGAAATGTTACTGTATAATTCATCGACACGGTGAAAATGTGATAGGCAATTTTTGACTATACCAATTTAACGTTTATTCTTCCCGGCTTGTATTCGTAATTCATTGTAATTCACACTCTTTCGATGATTTTGGTATTTCTATCAGTTCTAGTCGTTCACTTCTCAACAGAGATTGTCGAATTGCATGACATGCTAAACAATTTCTGTAATGATAAATATTTCAATTGTAAAGTGTCTATTTTGCATAACGTGATATGAAATTTATATATAGTGTTAAAGTGTAATGTTATATTTTTTCATTAGTACGAACGTAATTGAGTATTAAATTGTCGTACATAGTACGTGGCATTGAGACGTTTTTTAGTAAGTTGATCAAATTTGACTGATACAGTTCTTCAATGTAATATAAAAGTGTATGTAATTCGATATTAATTTTTCAATAAAATTATCGATTATGTAGAAGGATGATTTTATTTGTTGTAAACGAAATACATATCATTTCATGCGTGAAACTTACAGTATGTAAAATAAACTCATTTGACACTGCCTTCGTGAGAAATAATATAATTTTCTAAGCGAGATAAGTTAATATTTTCTACTTTGACGTTTGAAGAGTAACTATTTGTATAAATTATAAAAAAAGAAGAAAAAAATAGTAAAAAGTCATAGAAAATTTTAAACAAGATCATGATATAACATGGACTATTACTGATACAAATTCTGAAATCTGAAGAAGTAACATCTAATAACACTTTCATAAATGTTAAATTTATGAAATTAGTAAAATCTAACCGCTTGAAATAATCATCATAATATCATGCAATAGTTTGATCGAAAAAATTCTAATCGTAAAAATGAAACCGTGGGACCTAATTCATATTATGTGTATATTAATAATCACTCGGATTCTCACCAAGTGTTCTATACAAATTTTCATAAAAAGGGAAACAATGTTTGCTTGTTAGAGCTGAAGTCGAAAGTTTATACATTTATTTTTATGGAAGTTTTGCGATATTGTTCATTATTTAATATACGAAGCTACAGTTCTTTTATCCAATATCATTTTTTATATAAAATGGAATTTTCTATAAAAGTGTACAAAAACATATTTTTTAATTTCATTATTTATATATATTTTATATATTTTGCGCAAAAGAGTTTCATTATTGTTATGCTGCGAGGCTATTTTGATAGTACTTTAAAATTAACTTATGAAAAGGTAAATCTATCAAAATTAATTCTGTTTATTCGATTTCTTGTTTGTGTTTACTTTAGTATTTTGTCCTGTGATGTTAAATGCGATAAAATGTGCACTTACAAGCAATTTATGACGGAATGGACGACACGAATGCATAGTCTGTACAGAAATTTTGGTCCACTGTCTGCTTGAATATTTTAAATGTCGCAAGCTAGTTTAAAAAAATTGGACAGCAAACCGGTCGGCAGCGCTATGATAAACATATAAATACAATAAGTGAAGAAGAGAGAAGAGAAAAAATGAGAAAATGGAACAGAATTATTTCTACAAGAAAGAACTAAGTTAAGGTATAAAAATTATATACATATACAAATATATTATATAAATATATATATATTTAGATAACTAGATTATGAAATATATAAATTATATTACGATTAATATAACATAGTTAATAAAAATGTCATATTGATCGGCAGAATAAATGTGATTGAAAAAAATGATGGATGTTTTAATATAACATAGTTTTGCTGGTTTCATTTGATTTTGTTTTAACTTATAAAAATGTAATATTTTGATAATTGAATTATAGACATTTTCCACAATATCTATCGTAACTAACATGAACACTTTGCTGTGTAATTCTATCATTTTTTTCTCTCATAAAAATGCAGTCAGAACCAATACGTGATACTTCTATGAATAAAACAAAGAGTTATAAAAGTGCCAGTGTTGTTCCTAACATATTCCATGAGAGATGAGTGATTTGTATATTTTTTTCAGTTTGTCCTTTCGAAATCAAATTAAACTGTTTTATCTTTAATTTTTACATTTATAAGCGTAATTAATTTTTTTATTATTATAATTATATTATTATTCTTTTAATGTAGGCAAACTATTTTTATGTTTTTGTAGTTTCATATAAAAGTCACTCATCTTTTATTGTACGAAAACCTTATAGTTTGAATTTGTAAATTTATATTTATTAATTATTTAAAAACAAATCTTAAATATTGCGTTTGTTTCGTGCTTTCATATATTATGGCTTTTGTAATAACCAACAAATTAATAAGTTTCAATGCGGAAAAGTTAATCGATCAAACTGGTTACATTTAAAAGATTGCCAATATTTAAACGTGTGAATTGTTTTGTTGATTGTTTTTTTCATAAAAACGAGCTTTATACAAACCGAATACGAGTATCATGTCGTATGAGTTTCATTAATTGTCATTTAATGTAAATGATTCCAAACTGAGTAAAGCTTCTAATAAATTTTTTGAATTATTCCCAATTGAATGATTTTAATTAATGTGTTTTTCATTTATTATCAGATTTTATTATTTTAATTTGCACAATTTTATATTACTATAAATATTTTATTTTGCAATATCATTGTTTATTTTAATTAAAACCAAATTTTTATTTTTAATAGTATTTAAGTTAAATTAAATACAACAATTATATTTTCTATTTTTTAAATAGTAAACAATCTACTACTAAACCTAATAATATAAATTATGAACAGTGGTTAAATATGAGAAGAAAATGCCTCACAATTGACATTAATACAGTACCAAGATTACCATCCGTTGTTCAATACAATCAGACATTCCAATAGGAGTCTTAGCCAGAAATCGATAAATATTCGTTATTTTTCAAATTACTGACAACATATTATTTAGTTTTATTAGTAATAATTTTCAAGTAAAGTTTATTATTAATATAATTGCAATTAAGAACACATAATATGAAACTTTCAACAAATGATTACAAATTAAACATTTTTCTTCTTTTTTCCCGTGTTTGAGTTTAAATTTGATTTGCAGTAGGGGTTTCGTAAAGCTTTAATTTGAAACGTAAACGAATTATAGCCTAAACCGTCAGGGTTTTATATTAAACAAATTTATTGATTTTGCGTCTGGTAAAATTTCATACAATGCTCAATATGAAATAAATTATGTAAAAAAAATTGGTAATATGTATATTGATATTTAATCATTTTTTTACATGGAGCTTTTCATATTAATAACTCTTAAAGCAATATTTTTTATAACAAATTGCAAAAGGATATTAACTATAAAGTAAAACTTAGTTACAACAAAATCAACGTATGAAACAATATATTTAATTAAATATAGAATACATTATAATACGCTTTTTCGCTGAATTAGGTTTTGCTTTTCAATGTTTTTATGAATCAAAACATCGTAAATAATAGAGAAAACTCAGATGAGAAACAATTAAATAAGAATGCAGTTTGTTATCGAATGAGAACACGTTGAAAAAGACAGGAAACTGAGTAAGAAGGTTTGATATGATATTCAAAGTGATCACTGAACATGAAGTTTTAAATTTTAATCTCCAAAAGATTTAATCCTAAAGTCAGAAATGCTATCACGCCTGACCGTGCTTGATTTCATATCAAGGAGATTAAATTAATTCGATTAATAGATTCTCTACGTTATGGTTTGCCTAGATATGTTATGTCTCTATCTTTTGATGAATCTTCTACGGATCGTTTCTTTTAAATCAAAAATTAAATGACGCTTTCTCTTCTGTGTTTTGAATTCTTATTCAATTTTTAAACATATCACGGATGATGTTTTTTCATCCCTATGAAATACCTTAATTTTATTTTGATGAGTTTTTAACCTGACTTTGTTCGTTTTAATTTCTTCGATTGATATTTTATTTTCATGTTCAAGACATAAAATGATCAATTCAGTTTTTAATTTAAATTTGATCAATGCAGTTTTACAATGTTAATAACTTTCTATTTGGTTTTATTTAAGATCAAAGTATGATAAGTACATATATTTTTAGTCCATTTTATCTTACAATAGCATATAAATAAATGTAGAACTTTGTATATTATTAAAAATTTAGAATTTTATAAGTAATTTAGAATTTATTTAAATAATTAACATCATTGTATATGATATTAAAATTCCCTTGAAAATTGGCTAAATTTATTTAAAAGAAAAACTTGATTATTTTTAAAATAAATTTTAATTGGTATACATTATGCGTGTATATAAATGTCGCATAGTTTTGACTCTCGATTATGTTTAATGAAAATTTTTTCCTTAGTGGACACTGTGTTTTTTCAGCAATGCATTTAAAAGGCGAGTTTATTTTAACGATAGCAGTTTGAGGTTAAATGTGCAGCTAAAATGTAAAAAAGAAAGAACAAGCACCAAAGAAAGAGGATTTCGTTCGTTGGACGAGTTGGCTGGCGGTCCTGCTTATTTAAAGTAAGGGTGTAATAGAGGAAGATAAAAGGAGAACTTGCAGAAAATAGGGAGGGAAAGGAACGTGAAAAGCATTACGACCACCTGCGACAAATACCGTAATAATTACGCTTTTTGTGAGATCGCAGCCGGTTCACGCAGTAGTGTGTTTTCGTATTTAGCATCCAAATGTAGGGGTTGTTTTCTGGGCTGCAATAGGCAGTTGTGATAATTTCTTATTTTTTTTTATTCATTTACATTCTACGCTTACATGAAATATTTTTAAATTACTTTGAATTGATAACACTTTCAATTCCGATTACGAAATCTTTGCCATATTATACATCTAAATATAAATGAAACGTGACTGAAAAATCATTTGTATCCTTTTTTACATGTAATCAATGTCATAATATAGTTAACCAACAACGTCAATCAAATTAATTATGTAAAAGCTTTATTTAATTTATATTTCAAATTACGTAGCGTGGATTTTATAAATAAGGAAAGGTTGGTTTGTATGATACAACGTTTATTATTATTATTATTATTATTATTATTATTGTTGTTGTTATTATTGTTGCTGTTATTGTTGTTGTTGTTGTTATTATTATTACTACCATCATTGTCATAAAACGGACGTCTGATATTTTTGTTGGCACTTGTGATGACGTGAACTGAATTAAGTTGTCATGACTTTGAGATAGCATAACGATTTCTCGTTGCCCATTTTTGTTAATTGGTTTTACATCCAATCTAGACAGATAGTATCGCGTGATTATATTATACGCATGTGAGATTAATAGTTATTTTTAATAACTATCGTGTCATTTCATGATATATTTTAATTTTTTTATTTCTACGATGATGCTCCAGTGACAATGACCTTGAAGTTATAAATGATAATTTTTTTTTTCTTTGAAATGGCATCTTTGTAGATTAACATATTTTAATTAAAACGTAATACTAATGGTACTTTAAAATTAAAGACGATTAATTTGTACACAACATCGAGATCATGTTTATGGAAAATAAAATTCCAAAATGAAATTAATAGTTTTACTCAATATTGTAGCAGTTAAAGTAAAAGCTTAACACGCGACCATCTTATACATTATTATTCACACCGAGACTAGTTACGCTAAGTCAATCTGTGTTAACTTGTGCCTTCACTCAGATTGCGTTGTCCCCTAAGTCAACTACTATGGTATCAAAATAAGCTTTCATCAGTAACAAATTGCTGCAGGATGAAATGCCGAATATTGGCTATTAAACTTGTATAATGTTAACCTTGATTTAAGATAATTGCTTCTAACATACATATGTCATGCCACATGCAGAATCATCTAATAATTGTTTACATTCATTATTGGTAAGTGACGTTTCATTCAATTAATATGTATGCACTTTTTAATACGATTTAATGCTTTCTTTAAATGGTGAATTAATTATTAATATGTAATATCATCTATACAATATATATACATATCTGTGTAAGTATGCAAGTATGTATGTACGCATTTGTAGCTGTGTATTAGTTTAGTTGTGTGCTGCATTAATAGTTGAAAAGTTTGAAAATTGCATACAGGCAATTAGACAGAATGCAATTTTCCTTTGCAATTCAACTGTGTAATAAAATTATTCTTTATTATTGCATTATACGAAAATAGCTCGTGTATTTAAATTTGACATGCTGTTTTACAATCTATACGAAGACTTGGTTTTTGATGTTGCGAAAAGCCAAGAATCTCCAAGTAATTGCAAAGTACGAAAGCAAATGCTTGAATTGGGCAATACGTAATTGTGTATAACGCCGCAAAAAAGTGCATTTGTGAACAATGGGCATGATAAATTGTTTTCATTTAAGCACGAAAGGAATTTATTGTTACTAACAAATTTCTTTCCTTTCGAATTAAACTTTACAATTTATGATTTTTATCAACTTTTACAATTTACGAGTAGTACGTTCAATAAAATAAACATAGAACTATGAGGCATATTTATTAATTGCATTTTTTCACTGTGAATATTATAATAAATATAATATTCACATTTATTTTAATAAATATTATAAATGAATAAACAATTGTGAAATTTATTTCCAACATCGATTTTTGATTCACTAATTATTATACAAAACAAGGTGTGTGTTACATTGCAGTTAATCAGTTGATAATGGATAAATGTAACGCTACTCGCTATTATATGGGTAAAACTTAAAATTAATATTCTGTACGTTGAAAACAGCGTGTCGTATTTCCTGAACATTCTAATTATTAACTTTAAATTATTATGTGGCGAAGATGCAGATATATGGTGTTATCATGTGTTAAGGAACGTTGCATACTTGGTTGTAAATGACTTTAGGCTATAGAAGAATAACATTATTGTCAAGAAAAGCCAACTTTATATTTAATTTGTGAATTTCTGAAAATACCACTCATGCATTGAAATTCTATTATAATAGTTTTGTATAACAAATTAAAATCTCATATTTACATTTCTAGAGAGTTGAATTTGTATATTTTAATGATTGTAGTTATTTCAACATTTAAAATAAATTTGATATATTTTTGTAAAACTACATAAACAAATTTGAAATGAAAATCATTATAAAAAGAATAGTTTTTAATACTTTGTCATAAAAAGTATTACAATTATTTTTATTAAAAAAATGTTCATAAGAAAGATGATATTTTACAATTAATTTTAATTATTTATTACTATTACTGTAAACAAATAATAATTACACATTTAAAGATGTAATAATATAACAGAAATACATTAGTTTTTAATGCAAAATAAAAATAGAAAAATTATCCGAAATTTTTTGTTATTAAATTTTGTGTCTTTTGTTATGAAGTTTATTTTTTAAATAGTTAATTATTAAAATGGGCAAGTTAACTTAAAACTGG
>JABFOX010000166.1:0-20231 GCA_022817665.1 Axea sp. ZL-2020
GTCTTCGCCTGACTTTCACGCGGCCTTTCAGCACTTTTTTTCGCGGTAGCAGAATTTCGTTCTTCGTAGCCGTCGCCATCTGGCGAAAGATGAACTTCTGCGCGCAGGATTTAAATTGCGCGTTACTATTGGTTTTCGCATTTGAAACAACGTGTATTTTGCGGGATCATTAAGTCGTTATTCATTTAAGCGGCACTCCAACCACGCCGTCAAGGGTATCTTGCACATATTCCTCTAAAATTTATTCGTGTTTAACAATTCTTATAAGTTAGTATGCGCAATAACTCCACGCTTACGGCTTGTGGTTTAATTTGCAAGTTCATGAGATTGACGAGATTGTACAAAAAAAATTAAAATTCGGGGAAGAGTATGAGCAATCTCAGGGCGAAAGCTCGAAACACGAGATTAGAAGGAAACTGACCGACCGGGCCGTTCTCATCGCGACGGCTCGACGGCTCGGAGGCGACTGACTCCGTCGCCCCTACGCGTTCTCGTGATTCTAGAGCGTTAGCCCGATCTCCCTCTTGGGAATGTTGCTTCTGCCTCTCAGCACGCGGCGCAGACGCCAAAAATAATGTGTCATTTCAAATACATGCCTCTTTTTTTCATTAGTCCGCCGAAGAAATTTGGCTTGTTACATACTGTCTAATTAGAACAAAACGCTTCATACTTGCGACTTATTCTCATTATACTTACGTGTTTCGCGCTCACTCTTCCTCTGTCTTGCTCTTCAGTTTTGGTATTCCGCACGAGGTCTTCCGCAAGTTTGAAGAAATAATTTTAGTAGACAAAAAGAAAGAACTGTTGTGCCAACTCTGTGACGCAGAAATAAACTTTGATGGACAAGTCGATAAAGATGAGCATTGATATTCCCGGTGGGCCTGCATGGTATTGGTTTTGTTTCGATACAACGGAATTTAATTTTGTGAAATGGTATATCATTCTGGTTCACTTTGGATACGTGGAGGGAAATTTGGATTTGCCTTACTGAGTTACAGTTTAAAAGAAATTTTCTTCCCACAGAATGAGAGCATTTTGTTGTAGAAAAGCAATTTGCAAAAGAAAAATTGGATGACTAATAAAAGTGGAAAAGTACCTGTAAAAAGTCGTTGGTTCTTTCTTTATTAAAAGAGGAACAAATAAATATTTCGAACCTTTATCAATACTTTTGCAACGAATGATACAATATTTAAAAAGTGTATGTCATTTCAATTGTTCATTAATTTTACTGAATAATTTCATTATATTATCGCAAAATTAATGCTCAGCGTTAGTAAAATTATCAGAGTTAAAATATAGTCACAATGTCGAGTGAAATTACATTACGGGCGAGGAGCACCTAAATCAAGGCCGAAGGACAACAAATCAATCTATATCCTGAAATAAATTGATAAAAACTGTATCTATGAAGGGACAAATTGAACACCTAAAATAAGACAAAATAAGACTGTTTTTCGATTCTAATAACTGGAATATAAATGTCACAATCACACATATTAATATTAATATTTATCCCCTTATTAAAAGTAACGGTAACGTTTAATTTAAACAAACTGTCATATAATTTGTTAATGTTTAAAATCCATATTGTCATTTGCTATTAAAATAACTATTCTTATACAATTCTGTGAAAAATAGTTTCATACAGTGAAATAACAGATGTAATTAATGTCATTCGTTTTACAACAAACAATATTTGAATGTATACTTAGTTGCATTACCTCACTGTATTTTTTACATTACTCGAATTTAAACATTGTACGCTTCTAAAAATAAAATCCAGGCATTTATACCAAACAGATGCTAATTTATTCTTAGTCTATTAACATTTTAATTCAACGTTGATCGACTTAAATTATTTATATGTTATATATTGAACATCGTGGTATCTTAAAATTCACAGCATCGTCATTTTTATAGAAATGTTTAACAATTATATTTTTATCGTGTTAAATTAATTTCATGTATTTTAGCAACAGACAACTGTCACGAATTCTTCACCAAAGGCATATGTGTAGTTGTTAAATCCAATGACATGGTTGAATTATACTTATTGTCTAGTGTCACTAATTATCTCATTTTAATAGGCAATCAATAACCAAAGATTAATTACTGGTGTTTGTATGTTTCTCAATAACTAAATATATCATCCAACGGTTGCCCAGTTTTACTTTTACATTGAAATACATTTGCAAAATTTAATAAAATAATGAAACATATAATACAACCTTTAAATTGATAGAAATTTGCAAAATTTAATCAAACAATGAAATATACAATACAACATTGTTTTCATACAAATTGAAGTAATTAATAATTTCACACACAAACATCGATTCATTATAAATAAAGTACTAAAAGTTAACATTATTTTAAATAAAATCTTATGCGACTTTTATTCATTAAAAAGATCAAACTACGAAAACTTAAAGCGTCTTATTCACGTATAAGAATTTTATTTGCAACACATCTTTTATAACATTTTATAAATTATTCTAACTGTTGTAACGCTTGGGTTATAAACATACAAAAAAGTAATTCTTTTTTTACAATTATTTGATTAACAAGTGTCGAATGAATGAGATTTCACTGTATTAAACATAAAATCATTTTTTTCAATCTTGTAACACGAAACATTTTTACCAGCAGTATAAAATAGTACTATAAGTCGAGCAGAAATATACATTCATTTTAAGTTGAACTCTAATCAATCGCTCTCATTATCCCGCTAAGACTCATACAGTAAATATAACATTTCAAGTCTATCACAGCCTGATTTCCTAGTTACAACTGGATCAGAAGAAAGTATTTGCTTTTGGGCCTTAAATGGAGTTTATTCAGACGACGTTCTGAAAGAAAGTCGGGCTCTCATTCAAGCACCATCTGACTTTAAGCAAATAAAGCACTTACAGAAATAATGCGGGTGATTGAGTCCCAGTTTAAAGCAAATATATTCGTTTGCTCGAGATATGTAAATAAAATTTTATTATAGTCAAGAACTGATTATATTTGCACAAAATACGGATCAATCTTGTACATGATAAGGTTGTTGATTAAAATAAAGTGCAGACTGATTTGTTACGGGATCAATTTAGGCAACATTTGTTCGGTTTGCAACAATTTGTTCGTCAAGTTTAAATGTCCGGATCGCACGTAGTTGCTCAATATACGACGAAAGTCAGGACTGATTTGAAACGAGAAAATTTGTTTGGTAATTTAACTTATGAATCAGTTGGTCTGATACTATATTCGGGCATAATTTGAACCTCGCCGAAGTCCTTGAAACAAATTTCAACAAAAATTACAAACCATAAAAGAAAAATCACGAAATAAATCAAATTTGGTTTTAACATTACCACAATTCTTTACAATAAATACACAATGGACAAGAGTTGAAAGAATTTGTAAGTGCACTCTTGGAACTTTTTTTGATCGATCATTGGTGTAAAGTGAATATAATGAAACGAACAATTTTCTTCACCCATCTCAATGCGATAACTTATATTGTTATATAATTCAATAGGACAAATTCGATGTTTGAACATTTGGCCATTTTAAAAATAAAACCGTGAACAATAAAATATCGAACTACAAACAGTATATTATAATTATTTATCTGTTTACATATTGCTGTAATTAACATTATCATTGCTTCTCTAATACAATGCATATAATAACTATTTTTCGGGAATTTCCAAATAGCGTTAAATTTGTTTATCTTTAAGTTGTACAAATTTATTCTTCCGCTTGTTTTTGTTGCAATAGATTGAACCTTTATATTTTCAACAAGTCTATTTTATCATCTTACGACACTTTTTATTGTCTTGTATTCCAACGGAAATTACATCTTTGTTAATAATATTCAATGGTTTGCACACGAGTTTAAAATTTGCAGTTAAAATGAAGCATGACAGTAAAAGTTAATTTTTTGGATAATGAACTTAACATTCAAGATTCTACACTATTCTGACAAATTAGTTTAGAAAGAAAAAAACAGTCGGATACTATCTTTTATATTCTTTTTATAACTATGATTTAAAGCAAAAAGGAAAAAGAAAGAGCGAAAGAAAGCATACGCATGATTTACAGTTTTGTGGATAAAGCAATTACAACTATGTTTATTGATTAATATTGCGATATAATAAGAAAAGATGAAATTAAATCAAAAACGTAACAAGTGATATAAATACGACCGTTTAAATTCAGTTAATCAATCATTATGATGTATTTAAACAACTATATTATTTTTGTTGATACAATACACTAACGTGTTTTATGCTAATGATCCATAATGATCATGTATAATAACAGAAATGCATTTATAATTACTTTTAGTTTGACAAATTAATTAAGACAATTTAATATTTCATTTAACAGGTACTAGTCTGCTGTTTTATTTCGTGGCGTAATCGACACCGCGGCGCGATCGATTGTGTTATCGATTATGTGCGCTCCCGGCGCACTCCGCGCATGCGCCAACCGGATTCTATTTGAAAAGAAATCGCGAGTGAACATTATCCACGGTTTTTCGAAACTCGCGACGAAATCGACGATGGTTTCTTTCGCGAGTAAAACGTTTTCCGCGATGTTCGGTCCGTAAAACACGAAACGAAACGTAAATTGTCTTGCGCGAACGCGAGTGCCGTGTCCGTGTGGCGTCCCCGACGCGTTCGACGCACCGGTAGGACGCGCGTGCATGAATGTATTGTGCCAAACATCAACGCCGTGACGGGTTGAGCAACACACACGAGGATGCAGCTACTTGAGGGTACCAGAAAGGATAGAGGGTAAGTAACCGGCTATGCCGTACAATTTTTTTTTCACGTTGACGAATTTTTCCGACCACCAATAATAACGATGTTGCAATGAATATGAACTTATATACTGACAAATATCGAATCATTTAATTAAATGACAAAATTTGACACTAAACTAGTCATAGTTTAACAACTGAAGCATTTTAGTTTAATGAATAGTAAAAGTAGTCAACTAAACTACAATCAGTTATATCCGCTTAAACCTGTTGTTAACACAAACATTTTTCAGTTTAAAATAACACATTCATGACGCTAAATCAATGTCGAAAAGGATATGAAACGCATAAATATTAAACTAAACAAAAATACAGCTCAGAATTGCGTGATTGTTCAGCGTTTTTGTTTGATTTGATTGTTTATATCTCTTTAGTATCGTTTTTGTCATTAATTTAACTGCTTGAAATTAAAAATGATTTCCTCTTTTGTCATTTAATGAACTTGTTAGATTCCTGTAACTTTCGTTCCATAACAACAGATTTATATATATATTAACATGTGTATTGAAAATAAAAATAAAACAGCATAAATTTAATATTTACTAAGACTCTGTTTAAATTTTAATTCGTGTAAATTTTATTGAATTAAACTAAATTTTGTTGTTCCTTTTAGATTTGTATTTTATTGCAAAAATATTTTTCCGATTAACCAAGATGTGAACATGAACAAGTAAATAGATTTTCGAAACAGTTTAATCGTATTACTGGCTTGGTGGTTCAAAGAAACGCAAATGTAAAAACTAAATAATTCAAACATGTTATTCAACCAATACGTCTTTTATTTAACGAATAAAAATAATTTTATTCGAATTCTAATAAACTTCATGTTTATTCAACACAGTATGCTTACTTACGTGAATAATAGGGACCTGACAAAGTTACGCATTTCCTTTAACGAAAGATTTTTTTTTCTAATTACGAGTAAATAAATAGATTTCGTGCTTGACGAATCGAACGTATATTTGAATCAACTAACGTAAAAATATACTGCAACATGTCATGTGCCAATCAGTAACTTTGGTTTACTTATAATTACTTTTATAATAAAATCTACAACTCTACATTATACAGTCTCCCTCAGTTCTATTTAATTTTATCTTCTCAAATAACAAATATTCTTATATTCCAAAATTTCTTTATAATATAGTTATTATAACATTATTTTTATATTTCCATTAGTTTGCAAGTTCAATAATGTTATATTTTCAAATTCAAATTTGAAAAATGATAAATTGAAAAATATCAAGGTTTACAATATTACATTTTTTTGTAAACAAGTTTAAGTCGTATGAATAAAAAAGTTCCAGTTTCAATTCCTGCAGTTTGTGCGCAGTTCATAAGGGTCGAACATATGTCACCGGTCAGTCCAATAAACAATTGATTTAACCAAGCCGTATGATTGAAATCACATATATTGAATATTTATAAATCTATTATACGTGATATAATATTGCAATATGTATGCACATTATTACGATGATCTCAAACTTACTAATATTATGTTTTTGATAAATAAAAATTGTATCGTTCATAAAACAAAGTAAGTTTATTATTTATTTTTTGTTGTTTTATATTATATATAGATAAATACAAATTACATATACACAACTTTAACAACATCTTTAATATGATACTGCTAAAATAAATATACTAGTATAACTGCCACAACTTATATTTCCCCGTGTATATTGAAGAACATAAAAATATTATAGAAATCATGGTAACTTTGCATTAAAATACTGAAGCTTTTATAGTAGCGATCATCTGCTTTAGAAGTTCTCGACTTGAAATGTACGAAAACGCTTCAAAAAGTCATTAAAATGTAAATGTAACCCTTAGAACTCCATGAAAATGTATTCCAATATTCTAAAACGTTCTAATACCTGCAATAATTCCGTTCTCTGGAACTCTCGAAATGTGCTCTACAACACTTCAAAACGGGTCTGCAAAACTTAAAATTGCGAAGTTCTTAGGCATTTGATAAAGTACTGTGTAATTTTGACACTGAAAATTAGTATCACACATGAGTCTATATATCCTCATCAGACTTATCACACATGTACGATTCAACCTTTTTTCAATAGATACATACAAGAATATTATTCGTATAAAATCTTATGTGAAAAACCAAATCACACAAAATATACTTTACTCAATCTGTACTGTTGTTTATTGTTTAAACAGTAAACAACATTTTATTGCAGACTGTTGACTAGTTATATTATTTCGTTATGAAATATATTTAAACCATAATATGATGTTGAAAAATAAAAATTATTTTATCTCAGAATAAGAAGTTAATGCTCTTGTTAATTAATTAATCAGGTAAACTGTGAGCTTTTGAATTTTATAAAAAGTGGATTGAAAACGACTTTTGTTTTACACAGTCATACAGTAGTTCACTAGATGAATGTTCATTTCACATTACGTCAACATTTAGCTAACATATGCAACGATTATCTTATTAAATTAAAAAGTTGCAGAAGGAACAAGAACAAAGAGAATAGTAAAAATGATAAGCAGTTATAATTTTCAATTTTACTTTACTAAAACTTTAATATTCGGTGCAGTCAACATTATATCATGAGATTCATTTGAAAGTTTCTTTTTCATACTACAAACTTTTGCTTTAAGTTTAATTTATTATTTATATCATAAAATTATTCACGTTGTCCGAATATTTATTTCTTTTATTATATAATTCTATATTCAGATAAAATCAATTAAAATTTGTAACATAATCTTGTCCTTTATTATATCATTCGCGTCCTTACATTCTCATAAATGATAAAACAGGTATCTTTCGTCTTGTATAAAATGAACGACAAAAAGAGCACACGAAGTTAATATAAATATCTTTTATTTATCTGTAAAATAAAATAAACGCCTCCCATATACGATTCTCGCAATATCAAATTTATAGAATTCTTACTGTCAACTTCGTTAATGCGAATACAAATGTCGAAATTCAAAAGAACGAACTCATGCAAAAAAGAACATTATTGATTGATTTATAAATTCTGTAGTAGATTTCGTTCAAGCTGCACAAATATCAATCCAAAAATCCATCAGATTCATCAAAGATTCCTTGTGTGATTTATCGACTCGAATATTCAAAATACGTACTATCAAAATTAACGAACACTTTCCTTGCGTAATTCTTCTTCAACTGTAATGTAAACATTTCGTTCACCCAATATAATATGATATAGTAAAATCATTCGTACAAAATAAATTCACGAATCGTATGATTACAACTGTAATTATTTACTCTTACCGAGGTTTGTTTGTCTTATTTTTTTTTGTTTTATCACAGAAAAATCGGACCAGTCACACGATTCATAGCAAACAATAATTTATTGTTTTAATTAATTCTTCTGAAAACTAATAGATAGGCCTTGAATTCAATTGACTGTAAAACATACGATACAAACTTGGATTTTACAAGATCAATCATGATGGTCAGAATTAGTCAAGGATTGATCGTGGGTTGTATACTGACATGATTCCAGAACAAAGGATCTCTTTATAATACATTGAAGGTGAAGATCTATACTTTCAAGAGATTGTAATGCGTAAAAATTCCACTGTACTTTGGTTAACAATTTTGTCTTATATTCATTACATTTAACGAAATGTTGGAATGTTATTCGTAGTTTTTTTTCCATTTTTAGTTTCCTGATTTTGAATACATTAATTGGTATTCTTGTTACATTTTTTATCCATTAGAACTAAATATTACATTTTCAAGCGGATGCTATTGAAAATACAATAATTTATAATATCGTTATAAAATATTATTTAAAGTACTTATTCTATAATAATATATATTTGTTATTTATTGCAGACGTAAATTATATATACCTTCTTACTAAATTACATTATTATTACATTATTAATTTTTGTATGTGAAAAACATAAGTTTATTATTTTTCTATGTGAATTTGTGTAGCTTGTACTAATGTATATATTGTACATATGTCTTATATGCATATGCATTTGTATGGTCAAACAAATATATGTGACTGTAAAGGATATCAAAATTAGCGCAAGATTTTAATGTTGTGCCATTTGTCTGATAAACTTTTGGTAACGATAAAAGTAAAACTACATGAAAGCTTGTAGATTAGTATTATTAAAAGTGGTTCTTAATAAGCTTTTTTATTGTCAACTCTCACGCAATCCTTTTTTTCTTTAACAACACTTTACCGAACAAATGACGCCAAAATTAAATGCTGCGTAAATTTTGGGACAATTGTATACATATTTATATTTATATAACGCTTTTACTGGTTTGAGAAAATTTTTATTTCAGAAGTTTTATTTCGTTGTACGCTTTCGTCTTCAGATATTTAAAAATTCGTGATTAAAAATCTATTTTATGCATATGCAAAAATTTCGTCCAAAAATAAATAGTTTTCCATTTAAAATTTCAATTTCGAAATCTTAAATGAGACGTCCTTTTTTTTATTGCTGATTCGAATTTCACGTTATCAACTACGCGGAGATTTCACTCGTTATAGATGGCACTGCAATTATTCCAAGAGGAAATAGAAAACGTCATTGTTCCTGGAAAGTGCAAAATGCAGTTAAACATTTTTAAACATTTTCTTAACCGAAATCAAAAGTTACCGTTGTTTTTTGAGATAATTGTCTGATCTATCAAGATGTAAAAGAAAGTAATTCTATGGATGAAATTCATTATATATTTGTAAACTTACCGGGGATATAATAAAAATAACCATATCTGGGAAGTTAACTCCCACTCCTAGATGTACGGATGAAAGGGAGGTTTTTTGTCATAGGATTACGTCTTTCAAAATATTAGACAAGACTTTTTTTTCGTTTTTCGTGTATGTCTCTAGAATTGCCAAAATTGTGATTTATGGGGATTATCAATGTGTTAGAGTATAATGTGAAACTGTAATAATAATAGGGGTTTTCATTAAAGATTCGAAAGTTGATTTCTAAGTAAGTTTCAGCTTTTGTTCGAGATGAACAAAGTTTGTTCGAAACTTTTTTTCATCTAATGAGTATATATCGAAAGATTGACTATTCTCGAGACAAACATTTTACGTGTATATCATTTCTTTCAAATACTTTCATACCGTTAATTTTTTTACACAAGGTGTAAAATGTTTTCTCAAAACCGAAAATAATGTTTGATGTAATATTTTTCATCATTTTTTAAAATATCTTTCGTTTTATGTCTCGTATTCGAAGTAGATAAAACATTTTGTATAACACTTTAATAATAGTTTCGTAATAAAAATGTTGAAGTTTAGTTTATAGCAATATTTTATTTATAGAAATCGTTGTTTAATGTTTTTTAATTGAATTGGTAATAATTCACTATATAAAAAATCTAATACAATTTCAAATATAACTTATAAAGTTAACAATAAAAATATCAGTTAATTATTTAAAATTAATTCGAAATTTAGAGATTTAAAAATCATAAAATTATAGTTTATTTTAGTAATTCCTCTATTAACGCGTCGTTTAGATGCATGATGTATCATAAATAACATGAATGAAAATGAAAAGAATGAATTCATGATAAAATTATTATTACGTAATATTATTTGTAGAATTTAATTTGTAACTTGTAGTGTTCTGTAATATAATAATATAAATAAATAAATAAAAATATATAATATAATATATAAAAAATATAAAAGAAATAAATTATAAAAAATAAAAAATAAAATAAAATAATAAAATCTCTTTCAAATTATGTATACACAATTAATAATAGATCTGTATTTTGTTGTTAATAGATACTTATATTAATAGTTCACAACTCTGTTTCTATTTTTTTGTAATTGTTAAATTATTTAGTTGTTAACAGTTGTGTGAAAGGTATATATATTTCCTTGAATAAACGACAAAATTTACAAAAATAATTTTTCCTGTAATTCATAACAATTAAATCAATGACATATTTCTAATGTTTTCATTATTAACAAAGCTTCAATTGTTCTAAAATATACATTTGAATCACAACATATTTAATTAATTAATAATATAAGTCAACATGTGTTCTAATATTTTTATCATAAGTGAAAAAACTAACAAATGGTGTAGAACAAAAAATTACTTGTCTCTGCGAAATTGTTCATTTGCTTCAAATTGACAAACAAGGTCCCTGACATCGCACTGATCGATTTCAGGGACTCGACGATATTTTTGATGATACCAAGGATAGTACTGTTGGTTTGGCTCAACAATTTTTTCTGAAATTAATCAGTGTATGAAATAGAAATTAGGAACATCGATATAATGTAAGCATTAACATAACCCTAACTCGTGATTAGATAATACCTCTAAACAGAGTGACAGGTCGATCTAAAAGGTACCAAATTTTATTGAAAAACCGTTCAAACGGACTTCGACCTTCTTCCATTATGCTTTCGTGTTTTATTGTCGTTCTTCACTTATTCAAATCTTATGTTGTTTATACAAAATTTGATGTTAATATAAATATATTTTTTTAATGGAAGATGAGGCAGACGACACTGAACAGTGTGCAATTATTTGTAGATGGCGCTGCATCTACGAACGCTGTTTTATCCACGAAGGGTAAATGGAGTTTTAATAAAATTCATTACAGATAAGGATGGTGTGATTATCAAGAGTCGGTAACTCGGCATTGTAGATACTAGGAACAGTATTCTATTTATATCTACAAATTGAATTAAATTAAATTTTACTTTATATTAATTAAATCCGAACTTTGAAACAATCAAGGTTAAATTTATAGAATTTTCAGTCCTCTCAGACTTTAAGTTTTGACTGTTTCACATAGTATCTAAAATACGATAGAGGGCAGCACCACTCGACCAAAAAACTTGTTACTTGATTCGTGAAAATAAGTATAAATATGCGTCTCTCATTAATAGAAAGATATTGGTTCTTTATCTCTTTAAACAACTTTTTTTTGTGTTAACACTTTTGCTTCGGTAGTTCAATCCGCCGAAGTACTGCCATTGAATGGAAGCGCGTGCCAGAAATATGCATAGTGCACGTATATATTTCTGTATAGACGTTTTTCATTCTTAAACAACAGCTGTCATTTAAGTCTCAGATAACAATCATTGCTGATAACGCATGCATCGCTCAAAGCGAAAGGGTTAATTATCCGATTTAGAAAAACTTTATTTTGGCTATGTTTTTAGTTCTGCGACTCTAATTGTCAATTTTTAATGTATAATAATATAATTAAAAATGTTAAATGTATATAGTTTCCCATAAACATTTCGTTCTTCGATTTACTTTTTGAACTCATTAGTAAATTGAGTAAATTGTTGTCTTAGATGCCTATTTGGAAGTGTTGTCTAGGTCAGAGGTCCCCAACCCCCGAGCCCACAAGACCGGTTCCGCTCCGCAGGTCATTCAGTACCGGGCTACACAGAAAGAATAAATAACTTACATTACTTTCATTTGACAGGAACTGTCCATTTCTTGTGTTGTTGGTGCGATGTTACGAGGACGCTGTTAATAAATTTGCAAATAAATTTGAGTACACAGTAGATTCATGTTCATTATTATATTTAAAAGTTACCATAGTGTTTGTCCTGATCGTATCATTTTATTTTGTGTATTTATGCATCACACCTTAAAGGCCGGACTGTGAAAATATTTTCTAATGTTAAAACGGTCTGTGGCCAAAAAAGGTGGGTGATCACTGCTCTAGATCTCTTATATTGCGCCTCATCTAAATTGTTCACGGTATTCAAGAATATCTTCTTAAGCAGATATGTACTTGTATAATACTAAGACAAAAGGCAGAATATCCTCATACAGGTGATTATACCAATTGTTACCGCTAAGGACGCATCCTACAAATGTGATCCTAAAAACTGTTGTCAATATGGGATGTAAAAGAATAAGGCGGAAGCGGTACCTATGTAGATTAGCTTGAACGTGGGTAAAATTGTTTATGGTAAAAGTAAGCATTTATTTTCAAAACAGCTTTAACCTAACACTGATACAGAGCACAACAGTATATTAATTAACTTGGTGTAGCATAAACAGTTACTTTATAAATTTATGCTCACGATTTATTTTAAGGGATTGATGTCAAAATGAAGTTATTTCAGAGTCATTTTACGATGTTGCTCAATTTTTGCAACTTTGAATTGTTTTTAATATCAATTAATTCGTACTATTATGCCGTTTTGCAATATATTTCTATAATTTGTTTAGCGAGATAAATAAACATATGATTTTCTTACACATGTAGTTCCAGCACGTACAACAAAGCGTTGGAATATTATTTAAATTGATAATGGGACCTGGACTATTTGGGTATTGTCCAAGTTCTAGTTTTTACTACTGGCAAAAGATATCGTTACTCGAATTTCAAAAATCTTAAAGGTACATATTTTAATTTCGAAACAAATATATGTATCAATATTCAAATTAGAGTAATATACTATTCAATTGATATGTCAGTACAAAGGTATATTTGGTAAATATTTTGGAATTTTATTGTATTTGTAGAAGTATTTCAACAAATATTCAACTAAAATTGTTGAAATATAAAATCAAAATTTGATTTTATTTTATTTTTATATTGTACTGATACAGCAATGATCTTTAGAAAGCACTGTGTTTAAAATCGAATGAAAAAAGAACCGATTACAGTTCATTCGTACGAGTTAAACATCAGTTAAAAACTTATCTTTCATGAAGCCATTTTTTGTTAAGATTAATGTACTTTTTTTATATAAAATTATATCAAATAAAATATAAGTAATACTTTTTTGAATTAAATTCACATTAATGTTTTAATCATATATTATATAAATTATTAATTGTATTTTAAAATAAGATTTCTTAAATGTTATGTAAATTCTTATATTTTACATCTTTATAATAACATAAAATTATTTAGAGCAAATTTCCAATTGCATGCTTAATTATCTTTTTTTGGACTGTATGGTTTCATTTTCAATATTATTTTTGATACTTTAAAAAGACAATAAATCGTGATACTTAAAGACGTAATTATAAATAAATAAATATCTAACAGTTCATTTTGCCACCAGTATAAATCAGTTGCGGGTGATTTTAAAGAATTGGCACCATTTCTTATAACATATTCAATCCAGTAAACGGCCCACTGACTTTGATTGAAAGGACGATCATGAAAAATTTTTGATATATTTTGAACTGCATTTCTAAAAACAATTAATAGTTCATATTAAAATGTGATGTACATTAAACGATGGTGTTTGTAGATCAGTTTTCAAACGTGGGAAAATTTGTTTAATAATCGAAAGAGATGTTATGTATTATTATTATACATATTAGTAAGAATAAATTTCAATTCTTCATACAAAAGTATTTGTCGATGAAATGTGTACTCACTTATAATCTGGATATTTTAAAATCTTGTTCAGAGCAGAATCTAAGTTTTTTTCATTCAAGTGATTATATTCTATAGGTATAATGCAACTTTTAGCCAAATTCATATAAACGTTTTTGAATTGATCATTTATTAATGGAATTGCAATCATTGGTACTGCATAGTATATAGCTTCTATTACTCCTAACATGCCTCCGTGAGTTATAAATAATTTTGTGTTATTATGACCTAAAATAAATTCATTTATTAAAAATTAACAGTAGATACTGCTACGATCAATCATTTAACTATTGAACTTCGAATTTCAGATGATGATTGAATTTGATAAATTTATTTACATTAAAAAAAGCATTGACATTAGACGTGTTAAAATATTTTAAAATATTAATTAATTTAAAATTATTTACGTTACATTTTAAATAGATTTTTGCACACGGGCGATTCGGAGTATAATTTGGTACCGATGAGTAAAAAACCAAATTATTTCATTTGTTACATTTACATTATTTTCAAATGTTTTATACGTCAATTTCATGCAAATATATTAAATTAGAAAACATCGATAGAAAATCAGAAAGATATTGAAAATAACAAATTTCATGTTCTAAGACGTTTTTTTAATTATATTGGAATAAATTTAATTATTTATCTTATTGAACGTTATTATTTGACTATATTTAACAAATAATTTGTAATATAATAAAAGTACACGAAAACGAATGAAAGAAATAAGAGTTTCTTTCGTATACCAGTTTCGATTTTTCTTTTTGTACATAATTCTGACGTGTACAAATTTTTACATACAACTTTTAGCTATATGACACACGTATATAATATTGTACATTAAAATATTTTGAATTATAGCATATTTACGTAAGACCGGTATTTGGGGAATCCAAGGTAAAATCTTCACATTGCTCGGTAACTGTTCTCGAGTTAATTTGTATCCATTTATTTTAATTAAAACTTTTACAGGTGCAATTTTAGTAAAAGATTTAAAGAACTCTTGCAATATGTGTTCTGAAAAAGAACTTAAATCTATGACAGATCCGAATGAAAAATAAACAACGCCGTCTACACTTTCATCCATCCATTTTTTAAGTTCCTGCAAGGCATGAAAGACAAAGCTATAATATGAAACACAAATTGAACACTTAAGAAGATGCAACAAGTCTGCAATCTCTGACTTAGTTTGTTTCAAATTATATGTATAAAAAAAATAAAGCCACGAATTTGAGATATATCTACAACAATTCATTATTCAAGAGAGAATAATATTACAGTAAAACCAATGTTCTTGTACACGTATTTTTTAATTCGTACTGCCTACTTTAGAACAGTCAAAAAGAAACAAAAGTTATGCATTATGTAGTTACAGAAATTCGACAGTTGATCATAATGCTGTTTATATAACAAATCTATTAAAATTATTCAGTCAAAAAATAATTATTAAATTCTTAGTTCGAATAATTTTTTTTTTTTTCATGTAGACCAAATATAACTTAAAAATTTTAAGATTACTAAAATTCACAACGAGTCCAAAATTATATCATCTACATATATTTTCGTTAAATTTTGTGATAAATGGATTGCACGATATGAAATGGAGTTTTCTCTTTACAATGCATATTTTATAATAGTTGCATAATTACCGGTGTTATTTCCGTTGTATCTTCTAAAACATGTATACCAGCGATTTCTACTACATTTGGTAAAGATGGACGTATTCCATATAAACTGAAATGCGTGTTAACAAGTGACAAAGCTACATTCATTTCAAGTGTTTTGATATTAGGAACATTTGGTCCGAAATATTTCTTTAACACATCATTTTGAGGATTAGTCAAACTATAGTAATTATATATATGTTTATAATATCTGTAGACAGTTCGTAATCTACTCCAGAAATTTTTAAAGTTATAATTTGCAAAATCGATATAGTCATATGGTGGGGAATATGCCAGAGATGGAGGATTTCTGCTGGTGAAGTCGTCCCAAGGAGCCCGAAATGATGTTATTCCATAAATCGTTGGTGCATTAAAATAATATCCAAAAGCTAAATAACAGTTGTAAAAGAATCCCTGAAAACATTAGATAATCGTATATTATTGTTAAGATTAGCGTTTATTGGTGCTAAGAGACTGAACCACAATTTATAACACTAAAAATACCAATTAAATGTTACAAAAGGGGATGTCAGTAAATAAATAAACACGAAATTCATATAATTCGGAATGCCGAAGAAATAAATATAAATCCTGCAATGAAAATAATCGGACCCAAAGTGGAAAATACGAATTACACTTTTTTTAAAAAGTCGACTGTTTGGAATGTGTTTTTTATTAACGTTTCAAGTTCTTACTGACATTTTTTAATTGGCAGCTCAATTGAGATTCTGAGTGTTCATACAGAGTAACGTTTCGTTGTACGACACTTACATTAGTGCCGAATACAAACTTGATTGTTCTCAAAAATTGTAATCAACCGGACTTAATTAACTAACAATTGCCGTAACCAATAATTGTAACTTGATAAAAATAAATTGTTGATATCAATCAGACATCATCAAACGTTAGGATTATTGCTCCAAAATTTATAAGGTTGAGCCTCAAACTGTGTACAAAGGGAAACTGTTATATTTGACGATAACAAAAAATTACAGGGCCGAAAAGACCTAATACAGTCAAAAAATATCACTATAAATAATATAAATAAATAATTCGCATTATATTTATTTCTTAGCATTTACGCACATTTTAAATAAATTATATGTACACAACATTTATGGATGTAACACAATCATGAAAATACATATGGAAAACAAAAATGTAAAATGTTACATTGGTTATTAAGTCGCACTTGAAAATGGAGTTTAAGAGTAGTTTTTTTTGTTTTGGTTACGATTTTGAGCGCGTTGGCAATATTTTTTCTTTACTCAGCAATAGTCCTTAGTTTTATTTATACATATTTGTAGTGTCACTTTTCATTTATACATAATTTAGTGGATTAAATTTATTTGTATAGAGATCAAATTGAATTGATGAAATAAAAAGATAAATCAGGAAGTTTTAAACATTTAATACCTCTATAATAACTGCGTCGTACGGTCCGAATTTGGATAAATTCTCCATAAAGTCCTTCATTTTCTCATGTCCCATCAATTCACAAATTTTGTTACCATAAATATTAATAATGCTGTTGGTGAAATCTTGTTTCACAATATCACTCCTCAACGTAGTTTCATTTAAAACGTGTTTTTGTCTCGAGCCACTCAGATTGATTATATCTTTGTAATTTTTCATAGGTTTCTCCAAAGGGTAGTGAGATATGACATCAATCTGATGCCCGTGTTTTACCAAAGCAATGTTTATTGCTTTTAACATAGTGAAGTGACTCCATCCTTCGAAAGGATAAATGCACAGAATTTTGTACGCACTGTTTTGCGTTACAAACAAAATTAATACTATTAACAATAAATTCATTATTATTATGCTAATTGCTTTTTGAAATTGCGATATACATACATACACACACACACATATATATATATAAATTTGCACAATTGATCTAAAGTCAATTTTAGTTTTGAGTACAGTAAGTATAATTATATTTTAATTTTTTCTGTGTTTCAGCGAACATACAACGTTATAAAATTATTTTACATTATAAACTATAAAACTTCAAAGTGTATTACGTAATCGAGATGTTATCATATCTCAGTTGCAAAATGTTAAAAACTATTGTTTCGTTAAACAAATGGCATATGTTATGTCAATCAATTCAATTTGTATTGCATTAATTATATTTGTATTTATGTTCAATTTCATTTAGTTTGACACAATTAAGGAATTTTTATTCAAGTTAGGTATGTGTCCATTTTACATTTTCAATGTCAGCGTTGTAATTCTGGTTGCCTATTAGTACGAATGTCATTTTATTTCTATATAAATTTATTTGATAATTTTGTACATAGCTATACCCGAGACTTTGAGAAATGTTCCAAGAAAAAGGAGAAATTTTGAATACCCCACCGGCGCCCCCCCCCGCGCCTCGCTTCAAAAAAATTGAAACGTGAAATCGTGCTTTTACAAATGTTTGTAACTGTCAGCGAGTTGTAATTATATACCAGTTATATGTTAAATTGAAAAAAAAAAAAAAAAGATATTATCGTTCCACGCTTAAATACTCAAACGTCTGTCTTATAAAGATGCGAAAAGTCATTAAGCGCTGCTCATTCGACGCTGTATCGATTCATTCACTTTTCTTTATTGCAATAAATCAATTGATAATAATAATTCTTAAGAAAAGTGTAGTCGAGTAAATTAATTTAACGCAATATCTTAGACCACGAACCGCGATGTAACGATGTTATAATTTGTTATGCAAAATTATTAGCATTGTTTTGTCTGCTTCCCGTTTGGCTATGGACATAAAATTCCGTCGAAATCTTATATCTAACGTCAGTCACTGGGGACTGACGTGGTCTTGATAGAAAGTACATTGTCAGACACCGATGATTGACGCACTTAAAATATTACTTAGTAGTTCTTAGAACTTATTTTGTATACATTTTATATAGAATTTATAATACATATTCTGTCTTTTATATATTCTATAATAGAATACATATTCTATCTTCGTACATATATATCTTTAAGGTGATATCTGGATTTTTATAACATCTAGATAAAAATGTCTGGGATACGTAATGAGACGATAAATTTGTGCTCCAAATATTACTGTGAACATTTCGAAAATATTATTTTTGGAATTTTTTATACAGTTACAGAATTGTTCAATAATTGTCTGACATTTTTACACGTGTATACTTTTCGTAATTTATTTAAACAAATTTTTTTTTTTTTTTTTTTTTTCTACTTATTGGATTAAATTGAAAATAAAAGAAAAACATAATCGTTTCATAACATTATAATCGTTAATTATATTTTCAATGTCACTTATTATCTGTTATATACAACGTAAGATTATAATAATCAAGGATATTGCACAATGTAAAATGTATTTTTTAAGTTCGCCTGTATGATAACATGTACGGAGATAGGTGCAATGCAGACACGAATAAAAAATAATTTTAAAAGTATACAAAATGTCTTCATTAATTCACTTGATCAGCGGCTATTAAAAATTCTGATTATTTTTATTTTGTAAATTAAATTGATAATAAAAGGATAAAAAGTAACAATTGAATAAATATTTTATTTATAAAAACAAATGTTTTATTTTAAATCTTAATTCGATTTTTGAATGCGTTATAAATATTTTTTTTCATTAAACGTATTTTTACTTTTTCATTGTATAATAATTAAAAATGTATTTGATATTCATAAAGTTAGCCATATGGAAGTTATATAAATAATTAGATATTTATTAAATAATTGATAGTATTTTTTTCCAATTTCAAATTTTCTTTGAACGGTTTGTGGTCCAACAGTGAAAGTTGTTAGTTCGTTAACCTTACTAATAAAGAATGAAACACTACGCGGTTAAAATTTTTTTACGAACACAATTTTAATTGAATAGTGATACAATAATTTCCTCATTGTTGGTGTGTTTGAAAATTGTGAAATGGAAAAGATAATAGTTTTATGCATGTTTCATTAAATAGTAAATTGAAAAATAAGTATAAAAAAACACACAAAAACAAAAAACTTAATTTGTAAAAATATTAATTTTATGATTTGTTAAAATAATATTTGTATATTTCGTTTAATAAATACAAATTTTGTACTTTATCATGTATTTATTGCGTAATTATAGATAAATAATTAACCAAATGCAAATGCATTTAGCAAATATAATGCATAAAGCAAGTACATACTTGCTTTATTTGCAAAGAAATTTGTGTTTGTTTCAATTATGAATGAGAACACAAATCTATAATATATTATAAATTCGTGATAATAAATAAAAATACTTTGTAAACATTTGTGGATAATCTGTGGATAAAGAATGTGGCATGAAAGCATTACCGATTTTTGTACGTAATAATGTTTGAATGACACCACGAATTTAAACTGAGTGCAA